>JALPQI010003508.1:0-84114 GCA_025490895.1 Thaumatotibia leucotreta | reverse complement strand
CTGGTAGACCACTACAGAAACAACAAATAAATCATTAAGAGGAGCCAGTTATAGTCACTAAACTCTTATTTCATAATTTCAAAGACAAAATATATTATTTTAGTTTAACTTGACTATTTGATAAGTAAATATTAAATTACCCCCAACGCCAATGCAAAGATACAATGAACCCTATAACGATGCATATTTATTTAAAATAATTTAGTACTAGAATTTCATTCTCACTCCATTATTTATGTTAATTTTAAATACTTTACTTATTCCTAAGTGACACATAAATTAAATTTCTGGGAATAAATATCTATAACCTGAAGTCAAAATGAATAAGCTTTCGCTACATAAGTAAATCCATGTAATAAGAATTAAATTTAATCAGTTAATATAGTGGTTGTTTAAATAACACCTATTTCAACCATCAAATCTGAAATTGCTAAATAGTAACTACATAGACAATTTAAATTAATAATATAACCCGCTGCAATGTATAGTAATTTAATAAGTTATCAGGCAGGATCCTGTTACTCTGAATATGAAAATAAGGCTTGTAGAACTCTTTGAATGAATTATTTAAAAATCTAAAAGTCTACCAGAAGCTCAAAACAAACTGGAAAAGTAAATATCAACATAAGAAAAATAAATTATCAAGTGTACAAATCAAAATTCTGCGGAACCAACGATGCTTCGAAATAGAAGACTACCGACATTACAAATTCGCTTCTTTAATTAAACGAATATTTGCAAATTTTGTCTAAATCATGTACCTATACACCAAGGAATACAATTTATTCTACAATTGAGTTTTGACTATTTAACTCAACTTGGTATAGTATAAATATTAAGTCAATAATAAATAGTAACTGCTCATTCTTATAAAAGGAAAAAATAAATTTACTTTCAACCTGAAATCAAACAAAAGGAATAAACTCAAAAAAGAGAACAACATTTTTTTGAAAACAAAATAAAACATCACTAACAGCCCAATATAACAAGAATTGTGTCGATTTTTTTTCTTTAATGAAATTAAAGATTCATATTCACTTAGGAGTTTCCAAAGCAAGCCTAAAGAGTGGAAATAAGTTTGTGGCTATGAAACACGCCCACAAGACAAAGACATTTATGGCATACATTACATTAAAGGATGGATTGAAATTTCTCGAATGGATTAAACTATATAACTAATACATGAAAAATATGAAAATTTGTACCTTTATTTAAAAAATCTGTTAAGTATTAAACTTCAAATTATGTAATATCCTTATCATATTTGAAACCTATGGACATCGGTATCAATTTTAGTAATAAATTAAATCTGTCAATAAATTAAAGTTATCAATCAAGTTTATGTATTAGAAAGCACTTAAAATATTGTCTGAAGTAATTCTTTAAAAGTTAATAATTTCATATACTTCCACATAAATTTAAAATCTGAACAACATGAATTACACAGGTATCCCATTAATGGTATGTGCCTATAAATCAGCGTAGAACATAATTCAAAATAAAATATTTTAAAGTAAATGGATAATTTACTGTAATAATACGAAATAAAAGTCAGAGATCGAAATTAAGGAAAGTCATAAAACTGAAACTTAATTCTGAAAATAACCTAAATGGGGCAAATAAGACAGTTGTCACAAGAAAATTATAAGAACGCTAGCCAAAGAAACCTAACAGAACAAAATGCAAAATATTTTAAGCTAAATGGATAATTACTGTAATAATACGAAATAAAAGGCAGATCGAAATTAAGGAAAGTCATAAAACTGAAAACTTAATTCTGAAAATAACCTAAATGGGGCAAATAAGACAGTTGTCACAAGAAAATTATAAGAACGCTAGTCAAAGTAACCTAGATACCCCTAACAGAACAAAATACAATAATTTACTGGTAAAGTGTAATTAAATGATCGAAATATTTCTAAAATCGAAATGAAAGATAGACACGAATTTGAAGCCAGATTGAAGCAATCTAATGACGTCTACAATTTAATATACACACGCGAGACAGGGAACGAAAAACAAACATTACATTTAAATGGGACATGTCATAAAAGTCATAAAATATAATAATTATTAGTAGTTTGCATAATGCAAAACAGAACTTAATGGATATAATACGATTAGAAACGTGAATTTTACCCACACAGTTAGTTTTTCAACATACAATCATAAAAATGTAAAATAAAACTTACCAACAGAAATAAATACTTGTTGTATGAATACCTGCAACAATTCTTATTAAACTTATCTTTATTTTACTAAAATATTAACGAATACACAAATTAGATAACTTTTAATAGATGACTGCATGTGTGGTTGTTGGAACAAGTACAGACAATGAACATTCCTCACTTTCAAACCTCAGACCATTTCACGAACATCAAATTGTGCCTAAATAGGCAAAATAATAAATAAATCAGATCCTGGTCAAGGTCACAACTAATTGTAATATCCTACATGGGCTAAAAGCTTCATTACTGAAAATGTGAAAACTATGAAGCTCCAATAAAGCTCTGTAATAGGGAAATCTAAAGTTTAGGGAAAAGTAGAAAATAAACAAGGTATAGAGAGGAAAAAGAAAATATTTATTAATTTAAAATTTCTTATTAGTTTTACAATTAAATCTAAGGACTCTACAAGCTCTGTATCTCATTTGGTCTGGTTAGGACTTCATGAGATACACCGTCATGATTGCTAGGGCCAAATACCTAAGTCAGGAAAACATGACGGTACAAAAACCTGACGCCAAAGGTTAACCTGCACACACACACAAAAATAGAAATTAATATAATAAAATATTGATAATAGCATGATCATCTAGTGGTAAATTGGACAACATTATGATAAGCAATAACCCAAATCCTCTGAGGTAGGAGAAATGTTACAAAGTCTATGTCCGAAATATGTTCCAACAAACACAATAATATCAAAACCATTTTGAATATTCTACACAAGGAGTTAAATGTGAAGTAATTAGAAAGCTTGATAACTAAAACATTAGACATTAGGACATTAGGACAAATAAGTGAATATTATTAAACACTCTAAAATTCTCAAACCTAAATAATAATAATATCTGCAGTGAATATTAGCTAGATGAAAGTAATATTTTAAATGTCAAACATTGTCTCTACAAAGATTAGATAACGCCTATAAAATGATCCAGATAAGTAAAAGAGATTACAAATTAGACTCTGTATATGATACCCCATATATGTCAAGTGTAGATTTAGAATGTAACAGCAGAAAATTAAGTTAAGATTATGAAGAGTAGTTTAAAAGACATAAATTGATAAAGTTGTAAAAATTGGATTTAAAGTTTATGAATCAGTACCTTAATACTAAACCACTTAAAACTAACTTATATCTAAATGACGCTTATGTTTTATACTGTGTTGATGAACACACGCATGACAAGAGTAATGTCTGAACGGGAGTCTCAGCGTGGACCGATTCTATACTATCCATATTGGGTATTTAGAGTTGCAAACCGATGCAAAACCCTCGAGTATAACAATGGACTTGTATAGAATATCCGAACGCTAGGAAAAGATCCGAAGATACAAATTCAGAGACTTGAGAATAAGAATATGACAATATGCCTCTCAAGACGTTAATGTGTAATATATATGTAAGCCGTATGATTAGATAAGTCCCATAGCGTTATGAGACAACCACTTATGTAATAGTATTCTATAAGAATACTCAGAAATATTATGTTTGATATAACATTATTATGTCTTCAGCAAGCCGAGGCAAAGCTGAAGTGAACGCAGAAATAACGATGAATCAGTACCTTAATACTAAACCACTTAAAACTAACTTATATCTAAATGACGCTTATGTTTTATACTGTGTTGATGAACACACGCATGACAAGAGTAATGTCTGAACGGGAGTCTCAGCGTGGACCGATTCTATACTATCCATATTGGGTATTTAGAGTTGCAAACCGATGCAAAACCCTCAGGTAAGTCAACAGACTAGCATTGAGAATATCCAAACGCTAGGAATAGATCCGAAGATGCAAATTCCGAGACTAACTAAGAATGTGATAATATACTTCTTTTAAATTAATGTATAATTTTGTAATAATAATACTCTTTTCTAGAAGAGTCATAATTATAATAATCTGGAGTCGATGTGGGCATGACAATGACAATGATAATGGAATCAGTTAGTTGAGATAGCAAGAATACGTATATATAATATATAGATTTGTGTATCTCTTGAACACTTAATACAAGCACCGAATTATTGTTCAATATGAATTATACTTGTTTGCATGGTTACAAAGGTACCCCTTGTATATATTATCTCTTTGACATTTAGAGAAGGCAATTCAGAACCCGTAGTATTACATATAAAAGAACCAAGTGTGACCATAGTACTGGGAATTGCACATCAATGCACAGTATTATTCAAGCTCCATGGTAGCAAGCCCAGCCCGAAAGCATGAGACAACTAAGTCAATAGTCTGTAAGATCGTTGAGCTTCGCACTTGCAGCCTCGCCCATATAGTATAAAAATTAGATTGTATGTAAATATATAATTGGGGTCTTTAACCACAAATGTTAGCAAACAAGGGTACAGATGTCTTATCGTATGCTATTTGGACGGCTTGCCAGAATAGTTCTAGCCAAGCGGTCCATTTCGCGAGTGTAAATAAATTACAAGCCCAAGCGATTCACCCTTTTCAAAGATTACGCGAGGGCATCGATCAAAGACGAAGTTCTACCATGAAACTCGTGGTCCCCTAACAAATTAGGTGACTTATGAGAACCTCGATCCCGGACGTAAGCAGAGTTTAACTAAATTTAATATTAATATTTCCATAATAGTTACTAGAACCACATCTCTCAACTAAACGAATCACATTATCAAAGATACGTAAGCCCAATTCCATTAATTACAACTTTATTGTTAAACGCGGTCAATACCAATTCAAAATAATAATTTTAGCATTTTAATCAATTCTGTGAATTTATACGTTCCGTTATATGATGTAAGTAGCTCAAATTATGCTTTAATTGACAGTAGGGTAATATATACTTAAATGTTTAGAATAAGTTTAAAATATTAAAATCTGGATCATTTTATAAGAGTCAAATCCATAACGCACACGTGATATACAGTTTATAATCATTGTAATGAATCACGCATTCATAGTCTCTAATATACTATTGATGGATCAACTATTTCTACTTAGTGACTTCAATTACTGCGTGATTCATTAGCAAAGAGCCGCGTCTAGATAAATCAAGTAAGTGGATGCACTGATCATAGCCCAATATTTATGACATTAAATATAAGATATTAAAATAGCAGTGCGTTGTCAATCTAGAACTTGTAAACAGCAATATAATTATGTATTATATTAGATTCTCAATCACGATTGACAACTAAAATATCAACTGCAGTTATATGTCGTACGGTAGATGTTAAATCTGTAATACCCTTAATTCTAAATGAAACGTATATCCGCTCGAATGGACGATAATAATGTATGGAATAACAGTGTAGACCCAACACGTAGCACGCGAGCAGTGACGCAGAGATGCAGACGCTGTATATGGCACCCTTATGAATGGAGTAGCAGGGCCGACCCAACACGAAGCACGCGTGTAGCGGTGTCGTGATGTCGTCTGTACATGGCGCCCTCTCTCTCGTTCGCACGAAACACCGGAAAGTAGAAAAGATTATGTTTATAAGGGGTATTCATAAGAAGTTAATAATTTTGATTACGGATTATAATTGAACGGAATAATAGAAGAATACTAAAAGAGTAATTCAAATACTAAAACGAATCAAGCAATTATTGCCCATGAACTATTCTGTTTAATCGATAATTATTCCAATAAAGTATAAACTCTAAATAATTAACCAATAAATCATCAAATAGTGGTATTCAATTAAAATAGACCCTAGCCCGCTCTCCGTAACATTAATATAATATATTTAAGTTTAGAATTATTTTTCAATATGGCACACCCTTAATTTGGAGGGTAGATTTTCCTATCTATTAAATAAACCAGAAGCAACACACCAGTTCAACGGAGTCCTGTCAAGACAAAATGGCTGACGCCTTTGAGCATCACTTGCGACCGACGAAGTATGAGGTGCTGATGTAACTGCAGGTACTAAGCAGTTCCCGTAGTGTCGACTCCGCATTTCCACACCCTTCATCCCTGGATGATATGGCCTCTCGCCGATGGACATGAACCGGAAATGAGAAATATTTATTTAGTTACCTACCAACATTTATACACTGTACAATATGATGAGAGCTATAATCTAATACGGAAAGCAGCCATCCTAACATCTTCGCTGCGGCAATTACCTTAGCTCACAGCTAACCATACTTTGTAAGGGATCGAAAGTCCCCCAACCCCCAACCGCAGTGAACGTATTAAATATAATAGTGTGCTAAAATAATACCACAAGCTCACAGCGGAGTAGAATGGCACTGAATTCTAACCAAATTTAAGGGAAACACTATATCTGATAATCAAATATTAATGAATCAAAGTATTTATAAGACACCATTATAAAACAGTTTATTTAATTATTCACTTTGTAAGTATCATATTTGAACACTGATGCAATAGGCTTAACTCGTAACTAACCACACCTTGTAAGAGGTCGAAAGACCCCTACCGCATTGAACGTGTTAACACGTGGCGCATCTATACAACCTACATGAACCAATGCTGCGCGCTCCACTGGTCTACTACTGTCGACCAAAGAATACGGCAACCTAATAATTAATACAGAAAATATTTAGATAAACATGTTACGTTATTAAAATGTCACTCGATTATCTTCGTATTGCCGTTACGCTGAACATTATAAAGCAAGTTAAGTAATTTAAATCAACCGGACACACGCACGACCACAAGCAATGATTTATCATTATATTCCTGTCATAGATTGCAATTTAAGATCCAATCTGCATGAAAACCATCCAGACACGGGCCCTGTATCCAGACACCCCCACACAAGCCGGACCCCAACTACAAGCTAAAACTAATTCATTAAATTAAGATTAAATAACTTACGTTCGCCCCTGTGTCGGTTTGCCGTAAACTTATAGTAGTCACTAATCAACCAGTACGATTCGTTACCACTTAGTAATTCTAGCATTGTCGGAAGTATGTCGCAATAATAACTATTCAATATTTAGACTATGAATAAACACGATTAGCACAATTGAACACGCATAATAGAAACTAGATATTCAGGCACGCCCATCTGCAAAGAACAACGTATCCATTTCATTTTCAACAGAATCTGAATCTACCCACTTTCTAACATATCGCTGGAACCCCGTATGATTCGATGCACCTATTATTCTACAATTCACAAAGCGATTCCTATAAATATAAAGTATGCCAGAGGCGACGTACCATATCCATGTGGTGCATCCTTTGTGCGCCCAAATGCCGGGTGGTACTGCATTTCTATCTTCGAATCACGCCCAGGAATGGTGTTACTCGCCCTATGCCTCCGCTGCCGTAAAGCCTGCCTGCTATATCTGTGAACAATTCTAGACACGATATGCCTTACGAACTAAACTCACTAACTTCCTTACGACTCGACGCTCTGCCGACGAAAAGCCTCGAATACCTGTTCCACTCCCTTAAGTCAGATTCTCTCAACTCTCATTCTCAATCCCTCAATTGTTCGTTCATTCGACGTCTTTGAATCACCTCATACTGAACATCTTTTACCATTGGCTAACAACAAACTAGCTCGAATCTGATTGGTTGAAATTCTACCCGCTCTGTTTAATTCCATAGTATCCTGAATGAAAACACTGACGTACAATTGTAGGTCACGTGGTACGCGGCGACGTCATGATATTTTAAATCGAACGCCTACAAAAAGAATGAAAGCAAAGAATTATCTTCAATTGATGTCGATACGTTACACTACTTAATAAGTTTAAAGTTTAACACAATGTTGAAATACCTCTATCCTTCATGTACTGAATTAAAGAAAAGCAGCGGAAGTATTTATACATGTAATTAAGTAATTTTCCGTTTATGGGGTTCTTCAAAAAAGGGACTTATCGCAGTAGTTGCTGTCGTTCATATGCTATACGGTAGCTACTTATTATCAGGCGAGCCTTTTCTCGTTTTTGGGGAACCTCATACTTTAGTCCCATGAGAAAAATTCGAAATTTCCGCTCATTCCACAGCCGGAGCATTTGCGGAAGTGAATTCCCCTTAAAACCGAACCATTTAGGTTATTAAATAAAATAAGTAAAAAAAGTTTTAATTTAAACGGTTTTTATTGCACCAAAAACTAGAAAATAAAAATTGGTTGTAACTAACCGTAGATGCTACTTTTTGTAGATTAGTCACGTGAAACTATTATCACTGTAGTCTTCCCAAGTCGGATGCTGAAAGCCACGTTTTGCCTCTATGTCAGTGGATTAAACGTATCCTAATCGGAAACTTTTACCAAACTAAAATAAAAACGTGGGGCGTTTTTATGAAGAAACATACAAGTAGCTTTAATTTTGCAATGAATAATTTCATCTGTTCCAACACTTCTACAGAGGTAAATAACTTTTATCAAGGCCAGAACAAAACTTATTACTCTATTGCTGTCTTGATTTCTATGTGTGTTCTTAAATAACTATAACTAGTGACTTAATCACAATTGCGTACGCCCCACGTTTTTATTTCAGTTTGGTAAAAGTTTCCGATTAGGATACGTTTAATCCACTGACATAGAGGCTAAACGTGGCTTTCAGCATCCGACTTGGGAAGACTACAGTGATAATAGTTTCACGTGACTAATCTACAAAAAGTAGCATCTACGGTTAGTTACAACCAATTTTTATTTTCTAGTTTTTGGTGCAATAAAAACCGTTTAAATTAAAACTTTTTTTACTTATTTTATTTACTTATTTTATTTACTTATTTTATTTTCAAGTTTTTAGTGCAACTTATTCTAGAACAAAGGATGTTGTTTGTAATATGCAATACAATTAGGGATGCTAGCGTTTAACTCTCGCGCTTTAATCACGACACAAACATGTGTAAATGTAATGGACAATATTTTATGTGTAACGAGAGGGGAATCACTGCTGAATAGATATTTTTGAAATCCGACACTAAAAAAATGTCAGCTTGAATGCCCAGTGTCTCAACTGGACGTGTTATTCATACAATACCTTAGATAAGAGAGATCTGACAATAAGGAATATATCAATCAATTTGGTTTATTGAGAAAATCAAGTTTAAAGCGAGGCCCGACGGCTCGCCCTACGCGATCAACTCACGCTGTCACTCTATTAGCTGGAGGGCCGAAGGCCCGACGGCTCGCCCTACGCTATGCTATCCACTCACGCTGTCACCCTATCAGCTGGAGGGCCGCAGGCCCGACGGCTCACCCTACGCGATCCACTCACGCTGTCACTATCAGCTGGAGGGCCGCAGGCCCGACGGCTCGCCCTACGCGGTCCAATTACGCTGTCACTTGATAGAGCTGTCATGCTAATAAGCTACGCGATCCACTCACGCTGTCAGTTTATTGGCCAGAGAGCCGCAGGCCCGACGGCTCGCCCTACGCGGTCCACTCACGCTGATGTCACTCTATTAGCTGGAGGGCCGAAGGCCCGACGGCTCGCCCTACGCGATCCACTCACGCTGTCACTCTATCAGCTGGAGGGCCGAAGGTCCGACGGGTCGCCCTACGCTACGCGATCCACTCACGCTGTCACTCTATCAGCTAGAGGGCCGCAGGCCCGACGGCTCGCCCTAAGCGGTCCACTCACGCTGTCACTCTATCAGCTGGAGGGCCGCAGGCCCGACGGGTCGCCCTACGCTACGCGCTCCACTCACACTGTCACTCTATCAGCTGGAGGGCCGCAGGCCCAACGGCTCGCCCTACGCTGTCCACTCACGCTGTCACTCTATCAGCTGGAGGGCCGCAGGCCCGACGGGTCACCCTACGCTACGCGATCCACTCACGCTGTCACTCTATCAGCTAGAGAGCCGCAGGCCCGACGGCTCGCCCTAAGCGGTCCACTCACGCTGTCACGACTCTATCAGCTGGAGGGCCGCAGGCCCAACGGGTCGCCCTACGCTACACGGTCCACTCACGCCGTCAGTCTATCAGCGGAGCATGGCAGGCAGTGACACGTGTCTCAGCAGCATCAGGCCCGACGGCTCGCCCTACGCGGTCCACTCACGCTGATGTCACTCTATCAGCTGTATCTTGTCTGGCAGTGGGCGGGGCTCGTCGCGCGTCGAACCGATGGCCATTGGGGCGGTAAGTTTTTCGAGTGGTGGTCACGTACCGGAAGGCGCAGCGTGGGTAGGCCCCCCACAAGGTGGACTCATGACCTGGTGAAGGTCACTGGATGCGGGTGGCACAGGGCCGGTCCTTGTGGCAATCTTTGGGGGAGGCCTATATTCACCAGTGAACGTCTTTCGGCTGATATGATGATGATTATGATAAGTAAATCCGTATGTTTCTACCAAATGTAGCAAAGCAGTACTTCAAAATCTACAGATCGCTAAACCTAGCGGTTGTGGCAGGCAGTACCACTGGAGTATCAGATCTGAGGAGTTGGACGTTAGTATTAAATTCACATGTTTCTACTTGATATCTAAAGAACTTCTTTAAAATCAAGAAATCGATAAAAGATAAACCTTGCGGTTATTGTGGGCAGTCCTGCAGCATCAGGAGTAAGGAGTTGGAAGTCAAGATCAGGCTGTTAGTATTTGATTATGCCAAACATGCTATACTTTCATTTTCACGTGTCTAACACTCTCGGTTAAGGTAAGCAGTACGTCTGCAGCATCAGGCTTTGAGGGTACAAGGATACAAATATTATAATATTGCATTGTCATGGGGACTTGACACAAGTTCCAAATTTCATTAATTTTGGTGCAGTAGAAGTGGTCGAAAAATCGATCACAAGATTTGAAGCATCGACGACAGTTGATACGCGGTGAAGTTAATAAAAACCGTTTAAAAAACATAAGTCTTTCGGAGTCATTTCAGCTTTTACGGGGCTTGAGGTATGAAGCTTTATAAAGTTTTACATACATAGAAATAACTGTACCAAACAATAAACAAACGGTTTAATTAATTTTCTTCAAATAATGAACTTTAAATACAAACAAAGCTGTCTTTTTTTTAATATATTTATTTTCAAAACTACAATTTATGTACATAGATTAAATCTAACTAATCTACTTAACCTAACCTATATCTAAGATTGGCCCTTGTGGCATTGTACCGAGGATGCTGGCGGCATTTCCTCGCTGTATCGCAATACTGATGCGTTGTGCGAGGAAGTCGCCAGCTCTTCGGTCGCCAGCTGTCTACTTTCCAAACATAATTGTATTTTAATACCTAACAGAATAATCTACAGAAAAGTAAGGGTCGTAAAGGGACACAGATTTGATAGGAAATATCACATTATTTTTCGTAACAGATATTTAGACATGACATTATAGCTTATACTTTTAGATTTTATATACATTTTACTCGTAATTACCTCCTTAAGGCTATTGAGGTTAGATGAAAACATGACACCGCTAAATGAAGTAGGTTAAAGACAGCTCGTTCAGTGATAGATGCAGGTGTTACTAGTTTACTTATTTTGTATGTAGTTGGTGAACCAATATGTTATAACTTCTAAACCCGAAAATGTGATTGTTTGTTTACTTTTATTTTAATACCTAAATATATGGAGAGGGAAGTTTTCATTTCCTTGTCTCTTAAACACTACGTTACAAACACGTCTCGTTGAGAGCAAATTTATGTTGCGGTTCAAACGTGTCTAGCTTAATCCGGTTCTTAGATTCCTGAAAGCCACACAATCTAAGTAAGCCGAGCCTTCGGAACTTTATTCCCATTATTCCTCCATGCCGTAACCTTACAACCTTTCTTAATCCCGCCTTCTCAAACCTTTCCTTTTGTAACTTTTCTTTTTGCTAAAGTTTCAAATTAAAGTTGGGAAAGTGAGTTTGTAAAACCTCGGCGACTATCATAGTCTTTTTATGTTTCAGATAACGTAATTTCTACGTAGGTACATAATATTTCACGTAGGCAGGTAGGTATACCATTTGATCGCAATCATTAGGTATCAAAAATCCCTCATAAGTAAAAAATGTCTTCTGAAATCTGAGGTTGATGGTTTATTCTTTCAAAAAATCAACCTCTTACAAGACACAGGATGATTATGTTTAGGCAGAATTATAAATTGACTATCATGTCAACAGTTGTACTGTGTGTGTGTTTGTACATCCAATTTTTCAAAATCTTATCTAATGTCTTGAATTTTTAATCAAGGGTAGCTCCGACCATTATAGAAATGAGAAGCTAGATCTATTTCAGTTATATACCCTGAGTGTTTACTCAAAAGCTAAGTCATCAATTCTACCTAAGAAGCGAGACGTGAGGGCAAGTAATTGACTGATAGTTATGTGCCGCGTGTAGGAGGCCAAGTGCGTCGTCAGAAAATACTGAGTCGGAGAAATTCCATTCGTTGATTTAACATTTGAACTATGACCTTTCCCGATTTTTATTGTAAGTAAATATGATATTTCGTGTCCTTAAAAGCTTGTTCTTTGGAATAGAATATGATACTACTTGTGTCTTCTATTTTTCATATGATTTATTAGATTACTAGGTACCGTAAAACCACCTAACCATAGGTGAAATTTTTATACTAATTATGCAATTCATTGGCAGAAACTCCTCATACGAGTAAATAATAAAAACAAACTTGGACAAAGCCAAAAAGATGATTGGAACTGATGCTAATTAGGAATTGAAATTGTGGACCATAGTTGTAGTATTGGGCTCTAGTTGGGTGGTTTTACGGTAGGTACTATTATAATTTTAAGCTTATTAAATTTATTGGAGATACCGTATTCATTTCATCGTCATCATCATCATCAGCCTATGATAGCCCACTGCTGGACGTTGGCCTCTTCTATTAACTATACGTATAGACGCATTAGGAGGTAAATGCCCATAATCGCCACGCTGGGCAAGCCGATTGACGATCGCAGTAATGTATCGACTATGATGACCCTGCTGCCCATCATTATTATTTTATCAAATAATGATCAGTGACACTTCAATGCCTTAGTCGACTTTTACGACACCCGCAGGAGGAATTGGGGTGGTGACAAATGTATTCTTACTGCCGTCATCACACGGCCGTATTCATTTAGATTTCGATAACAAACAGTATCCGTTTGGTATTGCTTACATTGGTTTTACCACCTACGAATTGAAGACGCACAAAAGTCAGACAGAAAGCAATCACGTGCAATACCTGAAGGAGCGTAGAAAAACAGTGGTCATGTAGCAAGTGGTTGTTAACCAAATTTCGAAAGACATTTATAAACGCCTTTTTTTGAGAGATTTGGAAGTTGAAAGTTCATTTTAGATGTAGTATTTTATGCGACGTAAATGTACGAAAGACGATTTAGTAGGATATCATTTATGTTAAACCATTTAATACCTACCTAACCCACCCACCTACTCGTACATCAGATGGATTATGCTAAAGCGTTGTATAATCCTTGTAATGATGGATGTCGCATAACGATAATTTTTTTCGGAACATATTGGTCTGGGTTGCGTTGATGCATCAACTCTTCAACAACTTTGATGACCTGTAAAATTAAAAACGTATAGAATATCAAATGATAAAGAATCGCCAATTTAAGTATCAAATTTATTACTAAATATGTAAGTATATTAAAAGGTTACTCACATAATTTAAGTTAGTACGGTCAAATCGTACATAATTTTACCCTAAACTCGCAAATCAAGTAGTATCGCTGCATTTTTGGTATGTTGTTTAGACACCATAGGACAGTATAAAATCATATTTTGCAAGCAAAAAAAAGTTGTGCTAGCTGGGTAGTATGTGAAAAACTGCGAAATTTACGGCCATTTTTTAGTTTCTGATTTTTATTTAAAAAACCTTGCGTTTTTTGATATCATATGTAAAAAAACGTTTAAAGACTAATAAAATTCCAACAAGTTGAGCTAACATGCATTACCGTAGGTCTTATAGTTTCAGAGATTCGAGACATTAAAAAGTACTCATTTTGTAAACTAGATAATATTTTGTGTTTTGCTAACGTTTTCGACTTAATATCACCTCACCTAATTATGCTATAATTATGCGCTTATAGCGCACTTAATATTCTTTAATTTAAGGGTAAAATTAGGTCAGTGAACTTTGTAGTTGAAAGTATAAACCCGAAATTCCAAAGGCAGGAGGCCCGCTATCTAAGTTTTTCATACAAATCGCAAGTCGAGTTGCAAAGCTGCAATTTTGGTATATTATAAAGGCCTTATAGATATTTACGAAAATGCATATTAAAAGAAAAACAAAAAAATAATTTGGGCATAGGACGCAAAAAACGGAAAAAAATTCGCACTTTTTTTAGTTTTTGACGTTTAACTAAAAATCGATTATCTTTTTGATACTGATTGCTATAAAACTAAGAAAGAACATTAAATTTGAAAGGATTTGAGCTACGTTGCATCACCGTATGTTATATATATTTTGAGATACGACATTTCATAAAGTGCCCTTTTATCAAAACATAAACAAATTTTAGGTTACGTTAAAGCTATTCACTAAATATTGGCAAAACGTTCGCGCTAAGAAAAAAAAAGTAATTGTAGATAATAACTACATTAATTTTGGAACAAATTGAGCCGATAACAATTACTGTAAATCTTATAGTTGGGGGTAGACGAGGCTTCAAAACATGCATTTATTTTCTTAACTTAATGAAGGGCACATTTTGAAATGTTGTTTCTCTAAATCTATATAATTTAGGGTAATGCAAGGTAGCTCAAATCCTTTCAAATTTCATTTTCTTTCTAAGTTTTGTAGCAATTAGTGTCAAAAAGATAATAGTTTTTTAATTAAACGTCAAAAATTAAAAGAAGTCCAATATTTTTTCAGTTTTTTTCGTCCTATGCAGAAATTCCTTTTTTGTTTTTCTTGTAATATGCATTTTTTTACGTCCTTATAGGGCCTATATAATATACTAAAATTGCAGCTTTGCAACACGACTTGCGATTTGTATGAAAAACTTAGATAACGGACCTCCTGCTTTTTGAATTTCGCGTTTTTAGTTTCAATCACAAAGTTTACTGACCTGATTTTACCCTTAAATGAAAGAATATTAATTGCGCTATAAGATAATTATTTCATGTTTTTCGTAGCATAATTAGGTAAGGCGATATTAAACCAAAAACGTTAGCAAAATTCAACATTTTATCTAGTTTACAAAACAGGGTACTATTTGAAGTCTCGAATCTCTGAAACTATAAGACCTACGGCAATGCATGTTATCTCATCTTGTTACAAATTCATTCATCTTTAAACGCTACCTGATACATATTGTTAAAAAACGTAAGGCTTTTTTTATAAAAATCAGAAACTAAAAATAGACAGTAAATTTCACAGTTTTTCACGTAAAACGCAGCTAGCACAACTTTTTTTTGCTTGCAAAATGTGGTTTTATACTGCCCTATGGTGTCTAAATAACATACCAAAAATGCAGCTTTACTAGATGTTTTGCGAGTTTAATGTACGATTTGACCGTACTAAAGTCTATGATTGCTCAATATTTTGCGACCCATTAAAAGGCTCCTCGTCCGTAGCACCCTCGGTCAAAGCTCGACGTGTACTGCATGCCTACGCCCTGCTAGAACTTGTACTGGCCAGTGGCCATAGTCGGTGCTGGTTTTAATGTTTGAGTCTCACGTTAGTTATAATTTTAAAATTATTATCTATATATATAAAAGAAGAAGCTCCCTGACAAAGATGCACGCACAGCCTAAACCCCTGGTCCTAGAGACTCCAAATTTATCACGTCGGTTCCTTTTATGGTGTAGACGAGCACTAAGAAAGGATTTTTCAAAATTCACATTCTAAGGGGTTGAAATGGGGGTCCAAAGTTTGTATGGCGAAATAAGATTAGTTGAACTATTTTGTCCGAAATTTCGCAAGAGTATTCTTTAAAGTAATTGAGTAAAGGTATGTTTAAGGTTTTTTGAAATTCAACCCCTGAAATAGGTAAAAAGGGTGACGAAGTGAAAAAATCAAGATGGCTATCGTTTTTATAGTTTATCGAGTCGTAGATCACGAAAACAATAACGGTTTTAGTATTTATGTTCATTTCTGGTTCTAGAGATTCCAAATATAGCGCGTAGGTTTCTTTGAGGGTGTAGGGGTGCTCTAAGTTAAAATCCACTCATTAGAGGGTGCAATGGGGGTCTAAAGTTTGTACGGGAAAACTTGACTATTTAAACTGTTTTATCCGAAACTTCCCAGGAGTATTCCCAAACATAAATGACTAAAGACATGTTTTAGGGTTTTTTGAGAATTCAACTCTTGAAAGTGGTAAAAAGGTTAAACAGTAAGAAACAACAAGGTTATCGTTTCTATAGTCTATCGTGTCGCTGTACCGAGGTGTACGTGAAATACCTACCATCTCCTCTGTTATGGTCTCATATACGGGCTTGCGGGTTATGAGAGAGGTATCGTTTTTGTGTTTATTTTTGATTCAAAAAATTCGAAATATAGCATGTTAACCAACGTTAATAACCTTTTAAGTTTTCCTGAGTTTTCACGCGATAGTAATCAAATGTCATATATCTGTGTATCCAAGGTGTTTTTTTATAAAGTCAATAACAGCCGTCACCATAAATTTTTGATCCAATTGTGTTAATCAATGTATCGGGATCCCAGAGTTTCTTTTTAACAAACTGCAAAAAAGGCTGCCTATTCAATTTCCGTTTCGATATTGTCCGTCCTAAAAATCGGTGGTAATCTGAAGTTCTGACTGATCTGTTCATCATAACGAAGCAGAAGTCAAATTTGCAAGAAATGGTAACAATATTAACTTTCTTCAAATGTTAATCAGCTCGGCTAGAGTCTGGCTAACGAAAGTTGAGAATGAGTTTTTTACAGAACTTTTCATATGGCATCACAAGCTGAATTGTCAAACGTCATGTTCTGTCTTTCGTTCGACTTGACACCCATTGCTCGCTTTCCACAATTGCAACGTTTTAAGGTGTTTATGATGAAAAATACTATGAAAAGTAATGTTCGTAAGCTGCTGCGTACTATAATAAGTAAATATCGACGCTGGAAAGGAGAAATTGGATAAGCGACACTTTTGAAGATATTGAGTTATATACACCGTTAGAATCGGCGAATTTTTCTGCGTCGAATGAGCTAGGTTTCGTATCCATCTGACAACATTTGTGTCGCTTATCCCATTGGTGATTTAGAGAACTTTCGACCATTTTTTATTACTAAACGACTTGGTTTTTGACAACTTTTAAGAAATTGGAGATTAGATAAAATATAATGCAACATAATTAATCTTGGATTATTTAACCTATTCGTAATGACAAGTTAAATTTTACTTGGATATTTTTGCTGTGTAACAACTAAACTTCACTTGTCGGTTAGCTATTTCTACCTGACTGTATGATATGTTCTCATGTCGTTTGGACAATTTTACCTTCATCTTAATTTAAAATTGAAGACGGTTAGACAATATTACTTGACTATGATATCTGAACTACTTATTGGCGTTTACCCATTTTTATTGTTTTTACCTCCATTTATTTATGAACTATTCCCTTTACATGTCCCTTCTTACTATTTATCTACTTTTTGGAATAATGTTATAAAAATTCCTAAAACAGTGTTTTTCTTTTTTCACGTGTAAGTAAATTCGTTTACTAGTCACGAATTGTTACTCATGTAATTAATATGACTAACTATGAAGTCTCAAATAGTTTCCCATTTTAAGTATGTGGATATTTCTTAATGATATATTTATGCTATTTTATCAATTTATATATTTTTACCCGAATATAAAATAAGCCACTTTGGCAGTTAGATAATTTTAACGGGATACATTTGTTATGTAAGTCTCGGGTGGACCTTTTTACCTTACTTATTTCTTACACAACGTGTTGGTTAGATAATTTTACCTGAATCAATTTTTCCGACCATTTTGCTTAAGCGACAGTAAATCATTAAATAACATTTGAATACGTTAAATAATTAAAACATCACATAGAAAACATATTTATGTCCATAAATAATGCTTCAATTATTTGATTTGGCCTGCTGATTAATTTTAATTATTTTTTTTCGAAAATCTCGGCGGTTTTTTGCTTCTCCTGTAAAGTACACACTGTGTCGCTTATCCAATTTCTCCTTTCCAGCGTCGATATAAAGAAAAACAAGAGGAGAAAATCATCGCTTAAAAGGAAAAACATGAGTGTTTACACACGATATCGGTGTTCCTAGGTTAGTACGTAGTACCATTTTGATACTTTATTCAATAAATTTTCTTGTACTCATTATCTAATATACTATCGAGTATAATAGATTTAAGTTTGTATTTATGTTAGGTTGATTTAAAATGGTCATTTGTTTTTTTTACCAGAAGGTCTGCAGAAGGTCTGGGAGAGGTTGAAGGAGTTAACGCTGTCAAAAATACGGTAGAAAAGTTATGCGAGTTGGAGAAGAATGAAAAAAGTTCGCGAGTATAACTGCCTCAGATTGGAAATCAATGACTGACCATGTCATTCATGTGGAAGATAAGTACAGCGAAAGAGAGACAATGTCATAAAAACTGCATTAGATGAGTTTATTATGTGATTTATGTGTTATGGCACAAATAGTATGAATCATTAATATGAATCATTGTATGAGTTTTTTTAGTCTGACTTTAATTATTCTGAATAAAAAATATAAATATTTCGTTTCCTATTTATTAAAAATACACACACCGGCAGAATTATATTTTTTTAGTACAGGTGGTGCATTTTTTAGGCTCTAGTGTTAGAAGTGGGTCATTTTAAGTCAGGTTCAAAACTTCGGAGGGCCATCATCTGTACTAAAAAACGTCGTACGAGACATGTGCAATAACGAAATTCGTAACTTGTGTCGATTTAAAACACTATCGGTCGTGTTTTAAAAAATCGCCACTCGTTTAGAATTTCACGTTTTTCGCACTTGTGTCGTAATGGACAATTTTATAGGTAGTTTTAATCATGATTACACCCATTCTGCGATGATACAATTTACAAATCGTTACTAATATTACCTATACCTATGTATAGACATATAATAGTGTTATATTCAAGTGTGAAAATCACTCTGTTTTTCGGCCATATTATGGTATAAAGACTATAATGATATGAAGAGCTGAAAAACATATCAAATTTTAAGCCAATCTGTTTAGTTATTTTCAAGTTATATCATATCTATGATACTTGAAAATAACTAAACAGATTTGCTTAAAATTTGATATGGGATCCATTTAATAACATGGGTCATCATTTAGAGTAGTAGGTACCTACAATACCTACATCATATTGCATTGTGTCATGCAGACAAAGATGCATGGAACAGCTACGTTATGTACATATATATAATATTTTAATTTGGATTGTAATAAATACAGGTAATTTAACAAAATAATTTTAAGTTTTAAATATATTACAATGATCAAGACTGATTTTAGGGGTGCAACCCAGTGATACCATACTCTATATTTTATTAATTTGCCGCCGTTTCTCATTCTCAGCTTTCGTTAGCCAGACTCTAATTATGGTCATCTTTGTAAGGCCTGGGAATCGACAAATGATAGTTTATCATCAAAACACAACAATCACCTATGTGAGTGTGTATGTAAACTTTTAATGATAATAAAACATTTGTCGGTTACCAGATGCTAAAGATGACCATAATATGATAGCGGATTTTTATAATAATCGATATCTGAAATGTCAAAACGTTTCCAGTAATGAATTTGGGGTCAAATTTGCACATAATGGTTTTATTGCGGCACCTTGAATTTATTTAGTTTGAATTTAAAAATCGGTATCTTAATAAAAATCGGTATCTTAGGATCCAAGGGGGTTTTTCATAACAATTTTGAGGTAGGTACAAAAATTCAGAAGCTATCACATCTAAAATTTGTAGAACTTTGATTTAATATTGATAAAAATCGATACCGAGAAGATGAAAAGTTCTTCATATGGAACTTGAAGTCAAAATTGCCATCTTGAATTTAGGTCTTAAGTTTAATACGACGTGATAAAAATTGATAGAACGCGGCTAAAAGCACCATCCGCCACACATAAATCGGTTAAGGCAAACGCGAGATAATCGGGGGAAAACATTAACACGCAGTGAATAGATATTAGAACGCGGGCGAAGCCGCGGGTAACTGCTAGTAAGTTATAATTCTAATAAAGTTACTAAATATCCGATTAATATAATTTTTACAAGCGGACATTAGCAAGTGCCTGGACGTCTTATGTTCGTGATGGCACATCAATTTTTGCCAGCCCCCGTACTTTTAGTCCCCAGATATTTTTGTATTCAAAATGTAATTATCAATTAGAAGCAGCGTCGATGGAATAGCGCCAACAACTTTACAGCGAACGTGCGCAGTTATTCAATTAAGTATGAAAATCTTTCTTCCAACCGCGCAACTTGGAACTAACTTTGCAGTAATTAAATTCGTATTTATTCTGTGTTGAAGACGAAATGATACTTTTGCTACACTTTATTAAAATAAGCAACGCTTGAATTTGGTAACAGTTTGTCTTATATTTATTATAACAGAATAACATTTGTCTTGAATAGGCCAATCATATGGGGGCATTTCGGGTGTGCCGCAAAAGTTGCTTACATTGCCCGGTGATCACTCCGCCATTCTACCGCGCCGCTGAAAGAACTTACACTGCATCTCGGCTGCCCTATGCAGAAATCAAGTATCTCGAAATTTATTAAATTTTTTTACGCCGTTCGATTCACTGTTTACAAAAAACATTTTTCAGCATTTTAATTTTTTTTCAATAATGAATAGTTTTGTAGTTACAGAACTTTAAAAAATCCAAGTATCTTTTTCTACGCTAAAGTCAAGTATACAGGGTGTTTGTTATGTCGTTAGCCAAATTTGGATATGTCATTCGCGATCACCAGTACACAACATTTTTGAAAAAAAAAGTGACACTTTTTTTTAGTTTTTTTCCCGTTTTTTATCCGGCAAAAACATGATTTGTGGTCACTAGGCAAGTTTGTTTCAATCCGTGCGATTCGATGGCAGACAAAAGGGTAGCAGGTTTGAGTAGTCAAGTCTTAGCCAATCAGGAGTTCATCACAAGCACCGATCAGCCGACGTCACTCACCCCACCATCGGCACTAAACAATGAATAAAATGTCCTAACTACATGCACACACGATTGTTATTTGATTAAAACTGCCCAAACCTACCTGTACCTGCTCGTCGTCATCAACAATTCAATTTGCTTAGAGAGTGCATTAGAATCGATATCTGAGGTAAACCAGTACGCGTTTGTATGACGGAACATTTAAGTTACTCCGTTCTTGAGGTCAAATTATGCTGGCTCGGCTGATCGCAAGATGCCATGTGCCATTTGTACAGTACTCTGTAAACAAAGAAGGAGTGCGCTTGCGTGAACGCGCTCGAGTCAAACTACCCTCAGATCGGCGCGCAACTCAAAATACCCTCATTATTAGTACTGTATGCGATAGACTGATAATGCTGTCTCGTGGGATTTACCTGCAAGTTAAGCTTCACCTCCATTCCCCACCACGCGTAGGAAACTTGTTACGTACGTTATAACGCATTGAATTAGTTACCTTATGCGGGTTAATTAAAGTTGCAAATTCAAACGCCCTTTCCAATCTGATTTGGCAGTTATGAGATGGTGGGGCAGTACGCAAAGTAAGCAAGTGATCATAGTGACCAAACATTCGTTAGATAATGGGATTTAAAAAAAAATCTATAACAAAAAGGATAATGAAAAATGGATTATTTTTGTTTTACCAAATATTTTTTTACGCCTTTACCCAACACATATTACAATATGGCTAATGATATAAAAAACACCCTGTATATATACCCTAATTCTATCTTGAAATCAAGTATCTTGCGAAAGATACTTGAAATTCATATAGATTCCTAAGTTACTTTACTTCAGCCTAGAAATATTGATATAGATCGCTAAGTTACTTGACTTTAGCTTAGAAATTTTAATTTTATTAGGATACCAAAACCTTATATTTATATTTAAGTATTTGAATTTCGGGTAGAAATTGTCCTGTGGTACCTTTTTTAAATTAAACTAATGAATCAGCCTGTTTTTTCATACGTTTGTATTAGTACACGATGTAGATTCTACATCAACGTTATTGTACAGTCGACATCAAAGATATAATTATGGTTTAGGTCCCAAAAATATATTTACACGACCTTAATGTGAAGGCAATAAAGTCGTGTACGTATATGTTTGGCACCTAAACCGGAATGATATCTTTGACGTCGAATACTTAGTACCTGTATACTTAGAGTATAGAATAAACACTTGCATGGGACACGGCACGTTTACAAGAAATACTTATTGAGGCATGCAGCTCTTGCTTTTGTCGCGGCAATTTTCGCGACTGCTCGTTCAGTGTTGACCCGACTATTAGTAGAACCACAGAATAAATTATAGTTAGTATTAAATTTATTGTTTCTTCTGTGATTCCACATCTGCGACCATATAATATATTAACATGGACATCTAACACGAGCTGAAAAATGATTATGCAATTCAACCGACAGGATACGAGTATAGCACTATACTTACGCGCCAACAAAATCATCGCGCAATATCTTTGACAAATGTAAATAGAATGTAGCCGTCCCGACCCGGCAGACTCAACCACCGGTCTACCTGCGGCCTCTGGTGTAGCGTCATACCCGAAACGTCAGGATAAAATTAAACGTCAGTTTACGCAATAAGACCAGTTTGTCTTTAACTAAAATATGAGTAATAATTGTGTAAGTTTAAATCAATGTACGGCGTATTTTCGAGCGTCTCAAACGCCCCACCAAATCCGCCCGCACCAATGCAGAAATAGCGAGAAAGCTTGACATATTTTTGGCTATCATGATAGAGACACGGGAGCTCTACAACTACAACCAAAAATAGCACCGAAATAGGCTGCCACCTCCACAACAGCGTTGCCCGATCAATAAAACGCCTGAAACTCTCGAAGAAACACCAACGAATATTTCTACCAATCAATAAATTTATCTTAAGACAGCCAGACAGCAGTTTTAGACAGCCTCTGTAGCCTAGTGACAGCCTCTGTAGCCTGTGACCCTTCCTACGAAGCTGGAGGTTCCGGGTTCGAATCCCGGCGAGGGCATTCTTTGTGTATTTATTTATCACAATTTTTTGTTCCTTGGTCGTGGCTGTGTATGTATCTAAGTATCTATAC
The DNA here is from genome assembly GCA_025490895.1 of Thaumatotibia leucotreta. Classification (NCBI taxonomy): domain Eukaryota; kingdom Metazoa; phylum Arthropoda; class Insecta; order Lepidoptera; family Tortricidae; genus Thaumatotibia; species Thaumatotibia leucotreta. The sequence goes on along the minus strand of JALPQI010003508.1, from coordinate 60,770 downwards.
GTATCTATCTATTATATATATGTCAGAAGGACAGCCGAGAACGGGGTGCGAATATTTAATTTCTATCTACTGATCGTATCTACTTACAAAGGTGTATACTATGCATGGACGCACATAATTAAACACAAGGTAAATTACAATCTTTTATTATACTGGTTCACAAATGATAAACCTCTGTCGTGAGAAGAACCAGCAAGAAACTCAGACGGTCTTACATTTTCCAAACTTTAAATAATCACAACAAGTACACACTTAAAACAAGACTATTTACAACACTATAAACTATACTGATAGAAAACGACTGGAGAGTTATAAGCTTGCGTCCATGCATCATTTACTCAACCCTGGAATGCTTTATTCCAACTCTAAATCAAGAATGAATTCCTGAATACTGCGCTAGTGACCTTTTATACCGTCAACTCCCAAACTACCGTTTCATAGGCGGGTAGATCCCAATATGACGTTTAATGTCTACCTGCATGGACCAAGCAAAGAACATCTCAAGCAAAACATTGCTTATCGTTTTCTAGATTTTATCACTCTTAACAAATTAAATGTAAACAATTGCAATTAAGACTATTCTTATTGTAAATAAGACTATTCAGACGTTCGATGCCTCGACATGTCGTACACGTCTGCGCCAACTGAAGCATGTCTCCGACACGGCCATACTGACAAGACAAGCGTCCTCGCTTGTATCTGAAACAAACACGTACACCAGTAGTCTTTGTTACCACTCGGTCACTCCTGACCAAATTACTTCTTAATCTGTCTACGTAAAATCATCTCAATTCATGAAAAATCATTTTAATCTTTGCAACTGATTTTAGGCTCACTTGTGGTCAATTAATTACCACCAATTTAAAATCAAAAACAAACAAGTACCATCTGGCTTTCCTAGCCACATTTTACGTAAAACATTACAGAAAACTTGCGGAAGAATATAATCTCATTCATGGCATATTGACTATCACATAATCACAAACATTACGCGCATCCCTAAGGGATCGCCGATTCAACCCTATGACACTACGGTCTCTAAAACGCGACCTCCACCAGAGCTTGCCGCGCACTGCGTACCCACGGACTACTCACAGGCAGACCCATCGGGTTACGGCTACGATCAAGCCTTTGGTACGGTCGACCCATTCTGACCTCAATACATAATGGGATAGAAATGACTACTGTTACATTTTACGAAATCAAATTTGAAACAATTTTACACACGATCATTTCACACTCCTCTTCTATAACCTGTTAGAGAATCGTAGGAACATCTTATCTTACAATCGTCAACATGACTCTATACACATCCACTACTTTAGCAAGGTACGCAGGTATACCACCAACAGTTATCAGAAATACTGTAAGCAAACTCATTGCCCATGCCCTCAGCAATGTACAGAGAAAAACAATCTACAGTCATCAACATGTCACAAAACACCAGCTATCCGAGTAAAGTACACGGACACCATCTATAATCTTCAGCGCGGTCACTGACTGACCTGAGTAAGTAAAGTTTGCAAGAACACTCTATAACTCTCAACAACATTGTTGGCAAACTCATCATCCACGACCTTAGCAAGGTACGCAGGAATACCATCTACAGTCACCATTAATACTGTAGGAACACTTCATCTACGACCTCAGCGAGGTACGCAGGAATACCATCTACAGTCACCATAATACTGTAGGCACACTTCATCCACGACCTCAGCTAGGTACGCAGGAACACTGTCTACAATCATCACATGATTGTACGAAAACCATCCACAGTCACCAAACTGACTGTGGGCATACTCTGAAGCCAACTTATTACTTTGCCCAACATACGATTTACAACATTCGTCATCACGTTTGGGATTTTGACAAGACAATGTCAAAAATCATGCCAGTCTTTAGGCAATTAACACCCCGGCTCATTTTTACCCCCAAAACGTAACGGTATACCAAAAATTCACATCTATCATCACGTCATCAAATATCACTCAGTTACATTTCTTGAAAACCAAGTTCAGTTTTACCAATTAAAAGTCAAAATGATTTAAACTAAAGAGTCAATCCCTCGACTCAAACAAAAACGTAAGTTACTCAACCAGGTTACACCATAACCATGCACCTGATTTAATTCCTGTCCATGGGCTTGTTAGGATCCAATAACCCATCAGAAGTTAACCATTTCAGCCGCGTAAGTGCTACTCCTCGCAAAGAGTATACTGCACATAAAAAGCAGTCCATGTTCACCTTTTACATGCTCCGGAACTTCCGATGCGATTATTAGATCACGCTCAATCCATAGAACTTGCTCTCAGTCCATTGAAAGCTCAAATGACATAAGAACTCATTAAATTTAACAATTACCCTTTCCGCATTTAAAGTAGTTAATAGAAAATTAAATGCCGTAATGCAGTATCATATTTTCTTTAGGTACTCATTTAATCAACTAAGGGAATTAAAATCAACTTCATTAACATTTGAAACAGACTAGCAAGTCTGTCTATGTACTTACTACTTTACTAGCTAAGTAACCGACATAGTTCTACAATAGTAAAAATGAAACACTTCACTTCAACAAAAACAACAAATGGGTTGCAGTACTCACAGCAGTTACAATACTCCAGATGCTACACCGAGCAATAGAGTCTTAACAACCACCTCCATGGCTGTCGGACAATCAAAACGCATTGACCACTTACACCATTAAACCAAACGCACGCCACTCACAGTCGTGGCCGCACTGAGACGGAAAAATAGATCCGATTTTACACCTACGACTACGAATGATAAATGGTGTATGTAGTCCGAGAAAACTGAACCCAACAAAAATGTAAAAAGTTTCATTCCACGATTGCAAACTATACGATTGCAAAGTATAATGACTAATTCTAGTACCCACCATTTTAATTGAACTAGGTAGTCAAACTGAAACTATTGACGGTCCAAATAATAAGAAATGATTATCATCATCATCACCATAACCACCATCATCATCACAATAACCATCTTCATCATCATAATAACCATCATCAACATCATAACCACCATCATGATCATAACAACCATCATCATCATAACAACCATCATCATCATAACAACCATCATCATCATAACCACCATCTTCATCATAACTACCATCATCATCATAACCACCATCATCATCATCATAATCATCATCATCACCACCATCTCCACCATCATCATCATCATCTCCACCATCATCATCATCATCTCCACCATCATCATCATCACCGCCATCATCATCATCATCATCATCATCATCATCATCATCACCATCATCACCATCACCATCATCATCATCATATATCAGAAATTGTTAAAATAGATCTCAATGCGCTTAATAAAACTTTAATAAAGTCTTTAACAAACTTGCGTAACCTTACGTTATCGCTGTCTAATTTCTTTTTAATGTTGCATTTCTTGCTCAAGTTTTAACTCTATAGAATCGAAAGGGTAGAAGCCCTCGATGACTCAACAACATTAGCTCAGGGCTCAAATAGCTCAACAAAATGTGAACTCCTCACCGGATTGACAACGTGTCTACACCACGCGCTGCACCACGTGTTCACGGTAGGCAGCAGCGACACCAGTCATCAGCCTCTGGCACGCCGTCGGGACATGATGACAGCAATAACTTGCAGGCCGGCAGCTCGCTCCAATTCACCATGTTGAACTGTAATCATCAAATTGTACGGTATCAGTTTTATGACAGAGATATTTTGCACGCGAGCTCTCAATTTAACCTGATCACAAAAATAAAAAGTGAGGTTAGGGTATTGGTATCTTTTGGTAACTTTGTATTAAAATAATAATGGGCTTCACTTTACTACAACCAAGTTAATCTCGCAAAGATTAAAACGTTTTTGTAAACACAAAAACTTCACGCTAAAAATAGAAATGTCAAACTGTCATTTCTTTAAATTACGGCTTCGAATTTTGCATTAAAACAATTGGAACGAAACCTGTCCTTTTATTTCCATTGCTCAAAAAGCAACTCCCGAAGACCTGGAGTCTTTATTCTCTTTAATTTCCTGGATGTTTCAGAAATTGTGGTAGTTTCATCGCAACAGCATAGTCATCCTGAACGGAAGTTCTGGCTGCTATGCATGTGTTGTTCTTGAAATTGAAACATTCTGAGCTCGTTTCATTGCCACAACATAGTCATCAGTGTCATCACGAACGAAATCATCACGAAACATTCTGTAACATAAATTTCACACGCATAGAAAACTTAAAAAAACAGGCTATAATAAAGAATCTCTAATCAATTTTTGGTAGACCACAAAATAAAACCACGGGTTACCAGCCCGTATTTCAGAACTGCTAGTATTTCAAAAATCAGAAAAGTAACAAGTATGAGCCATGATATTCTTTGAAATTATTTGAATTACTGTTTTTTTTTTTGTGAAGTGGGTAGGGTACCAACCCACACGTATTGCAACAATAGAAATTCCATAAAAAAACTAACTTGATATCTCAAATGAAGTCTCGAAACAGACTTTGCTTCAAAAGATACGAGTAGTTTACACCTTACACCAAATAAAAAAGAAACGATAGTTCAACCTTACAGACTGTCGATGATTTCAAACCTCACTCTTTACGTGTGGTACATTTACCATCACCACTTATTGTAGGCGATTAGTCAACATCCCGCTTTCTGATGTCAGAAGGACAGCCGAGAACGGGGTGCGAATATTTAATTTCTATCTACTGATCGTATCTACTTACAAAGGTGTATACTATGCATGGACGCACATAATTAAACACAAGGTAAATTACAATCTTTTATTATACTGGTTCACAAATGATAAACCTCTGTCGTGAGAAGAACCAGCAAGAAACTCAAACGGTCTTACATTTTCCAAACTTTAAATAATCACAACAAGTACACACTTAAAACAAGACTATTTACAACACTATAAACTATACTGATAGAAAACGACTGGAGAGTTATAAGCTTGCGTCCATGCATCATTTACTCAACCCTGGAATGCTTTATTCCAACTCTAAATCAAGAATGAATTCCTGAATACTGCGCTAGTGACCTTTTATACCGTCAACTCCCAAACTACCGTTTCATAGGCGGGTAGATCCCAATATGACGTTTAATGTCTACCTGCATGGACCAAGCAAAGAACATCTCAAGCAAAACATTGCTTATCGTTTTCTAGATTTTATCACTCTTAACAAATTAAATGTAAACAATTGCAATTAAGACTATTCTTATTGTAAATAAGACTATTCAGACGTTCGATGCCTCGACATGTCGTACACGTCTGCGCCAACTGAAGCATGTCTCCGACATATATATCGTCGCCTGGTACCCACACCACAAGCCTTAGTTTAACTTACCGTGGGACTAGGTTGATTTGTGTAAGATGTCCCAAGATATTTATTTATTTTATTTATTTATCTTAATGAAATAAATGAATTAACATTTTAAAAATGTGTATACTAGCAGCATTTGATGTAAGTATGTAGGTCCCGCCAATATTGCCTGGAAGATCCCAACATCAAAGTTGGAAAAAACCCCAAGTTTCATCTGCTCCATTTTTTAGTCTTGACACAATCCATCAAAAAGTGATGCACATCGTCGACTGCATCGCATTCTTGGCAGTTAGGCGATCCTGTCTATTTCATTAAATGTGCAAACTTATTTGCTCCGTACCTATACTCCGTTTTTTTTAGCATTAGAAAGACCTTTGCAGAACGAGATATAAGGTTTTTTTACAGGCAAATTCTGCGGATCGAACAGTGAAAACGAGTTATTAAATATCACGTATTTATTATCATGCTATATTAATACATACATTACTCAGTGCTGTGAACAGATAAGAAACATAATGTTAGTTAATTTATATTCTAAGATGAAAAGATAAGAATTTTAATAAATTGCGTTTGCAATTTTTAACCGACTTCAAAAAAAAGGAGGAGGTTCTCAATTCGACTGAATTTTTTTTTTTTCTTTTTTTTTTTTGTTGTATGTATGTTACCTGATATCTCCGAGAATAGTGAACCGATTCTAAAATTTCTTTTTGTGATCGAACGTGTATTACCCCGAGATGGTCCCATTTGCACCAAGTTGGGGTCTGATGATGGGATCCTGGAGAAATCGAGGGATCTCTTCAAATGTTATAGGTACATGTATGGCGCTTTTGGTAATTTTCATTCATTTACAAGAATTTGCATTCAGAAAGTAGGATTTGAGGAAACCAATGATGGAAACAAATCGGGAATCTTGGAGAAACCGGTTGAAGTCGGTTTTTTAAATTTTTAATTTGGTGATTATTCATGGAAAGGTTGTACATTAAAAAACCTAAAGAGGCAGAGTTCTCACACAATTTTAAAATGTCACTGTAATTCGATTTCATATTGTTGTCGGTTGAGTCGGTTGTGTTTTATATTGCTGTTAACTTACTTAAAGATTGTTGTTATCGTTTTTGTTCAATTTCGTTATTAATTGTTGATCTATTTAGATATTTTGAAAAGCGGATGGTGGTGAATATTTACAAATTAAGAAATATGCCATAGAAAGGAATATCCCACTAAATCGGACCGTGTGAAAAATACTGCTGAGACTGCTGGCATATCGTTGGCTACGGTATACAACATTTTAAAAGAAAATACATTTTTAAATGAAATTAGATAATGTAATAGATAACACAGTGGAAAATTTTATTATAAACGTTGGTGGTTCCGAGTCCTCGGACTCTTCCAATGACAGTGAATAAAACTATGTATGTCATCTGAGTTTTATTTTCTAATTTGTTACCAAATTCAAACTACATTAGAGCGTCCCAGATTAAAGCCGCCTATAATGGCGACAAATACTAAACGACGGTGCCGATGGGTAGGGTTGTCTTAGTATTGTTATCTGCTCAGTATTTATGACACCGTGTCCGCTTTTATACCGATAGTTTTAATCCTTAAATGCATGACTTTTAAAAGTATTGGGAGTGCATAATGTAAGCTAGATTAAATTTGCAAATATTGTTAAATTTTAGACTGTAAACTTCATTAAATTCAGTAAATGCAAAATAGGTACGATATGAGTTACAAATTAAAAAAATAAATACTTAGTTAAAAACTGCCAAACACTAAACGAAAACTTTCAATATTTAACTTGTTTCTAAATTGCCGCCATCTTGCTTATAAAACACTTAAAACTTTTTTAAATACAGTTTTGCCAACAAATTAATAATAAATGTGAAAACTATGCGTTCAGCTATCGGTAAATATCAAATGATATGTATGTACAGTCGAGGAAAATGAATGTTTAGCAGTTTAATCGTCCACATAATCTGTTCGTATTATAATGACAAATTACGTCAAATTCATTAATTATAAAATATTGTTTGGATTCTTTCGATATAATAATATTGCGAAAATTACAACCTAATCTGATTAAAAAACTGCACGTGCGGACTTTGCTCACGAATAAGTATTTGGATTTTGATTGGTCGTCAACAATTTTCACAGATGAGAAAACGTTTGAATCTTGCATTCGTGGCAGATTAAATGTATGGCGGCACGTTATCAAGAAAAAAACGGTGTCAACTTGTGGGACTGGATGAGTGCTGATGGCGTAGGCGAACTCCAAGAGCAAATGCAGTGGATTATGTTACCATGTTGGAAGAGAGTATGCTTCCCAGTGTGCGAATGTGTATTCACAACAGGAGATGCCTTATTGTTCATTCGAGCAAGATAATACACACGGCTAGAATAACTAATAGCCCTCATCCAACATTGCAATCAAGCATGGGAAGATATCTCCCTGGGATGGGACCTCTGCACTGAGCTAGTAATAACTTCCATGCAAGACCATTTTTTAGCAGTCCTAATTGTCTTAAACAACCACGGGGTCTACACTCGTTTTTAAAACATGATTTATTTACTAATAAATATAAACAGGCAAATAGTTTTTTATTTCATTTCCTGGTGTAACTTATTAGATGAAGGGCTTGTTTCATAATCGTCAGGTAAGGTTGTTTATCAGATAAATATAACACTTTCTTTATGTTCATGCATGTGAAAGAAAAAGTGCACGGCGTTGTATGACACATTTTTTATCTGACTATTGTGAAAGTGAGAAACATGCCAAACAGTCTTCTTTAAGGGCTGATTTTTCAATCCTCAGTTAAAAGTATCCATTAGTTAAAATTATTACCATTCTTATCTAAGGTCATCACTCATCAGTCAAAAAAGGATAGAGCTAACATTTATTTGACAGATACTGTTACCTGCGGCCCTACCGCGAAAAACGAAATTCGTAAATTTCGAGGATTTGTCTCTCTCACTCTAATGACGCTTTCGTTTGAGTGACAGAGAAAAATCTCCTCGAAATTTACGAATTTCGATTTTCGTAGTGGTAGGCCCAGGCCTACCGTTGATGTGAACGTTTTTTGACTTTTGTTACTCGAACGCACTAAAGTCGTGCTGTCTGATTTTTCAATAACCCAGGTATTGAAAAATCAGACAGCACGACTTTAGTGCGTTCGAGTAACAAAAGTCAAAAAACGTTCACATTTATAGGAAAGGAAACATACACGGAATTAAGTATCCTATTGCTGTCAACTTCAATACTTGTCATTGACGTTAATGCCAAAGACAGACAAAGATAGAAATATGCTGTTTTCTTCTATTTGACGATTATAGACATATCTTGGTTCGTTATTAGTCGCTTGCAGTCGGAAAATGTAGCACGACTAATTTCAGAATTATGGCAACCTGCTAAACATTCATTTTCCTCGACTGTACCTACATAAGTTCCGAGAAATTCAGTGATATCGGCCGAAATCGAAGAAGGAAGGTTTACGACCACTGCTTCTTTGTTCACCCGTTTGACAGATAATTCTAATCTTAAATAAAACGAAGTATACAGTTGAATAGAATATGGCAGTGTGCTTGCTAATTTCAGTGCGTTTGCATGTATGACCTGTATTCATGTAAATTGCAGATAACAGCTCAAATTGAGATCTAAAGGGATGCTATAGGATGTTATAGCGTGTAGTATTGTATTATTGCGTATTGTTGTTATAAGTTATTGTTCAGGTTTGTATGAGGTTTTCAAAACTTCAAAGCTATTGCGGGGCCTGAAAATGTTGATTTAGAAAGCAGAAAATATATACAAAATCCTACTTAGACTATGGCCATATACAATAAATACCCATAATATATGGCCATATATGTATATAATATATGGCCATATATGTATATGGCCATATATTATGGGTAATTGAATGACAACTATTAGGTTTCGTAGTTCCAGAAAAGTGTTTTTTTATCAACCCTAAAGTAAAAAAGTACGAAAACACGTGTAAATTAGATTAAATACCTTGTTTATTCTAATTGCGTAGCGCTGCTGCTGTGGCACGTGTATTTATTGAAGGTCAAGGTTTTCATGCTTTCAAATACCAGTTAACATGTGCTCGCACCTTAATATTTGGAAAAAGTCTGTTGGGAAGCAATAGAATTGCGTCGGAAAACTCGGAAAAGAAATAATTATATTTTTTACATGGCAACTGAAGACCTACCTCGAACCACGATCGACGTGTGGCCTCCCTGTCACGCTTACGTTCGAATTTACTAGTGCGAGAGAGAGGTAATACTTTGTTCGTGTTTCGCGGTAGGACCTCTCTGATCAAATTATTTAATAAATTGTGCGCAAAAAACGTATCCCCTATCAGTGTATAAAAATCATAAACTGGATCGCCCACAAACTTTTGCAAAATTGCGGGTATGTGTGTGTTAATATAAAAATATATACCTACCTATATTGTCAAAAAAATTTTAAAACCGTTTTTGAAATTATTAATATTTCATCGTAGTCGTCTTTTATACATACAACTTTACAACTATCTTTCAACCCTAGTCAACCTAGTCCCGTCATTAATCAGTCTATCCCAGTCCACTGCTGGACGTAGGCCTCTTCTATTACTTATGCATATGGACGCATTAGGAGGTAATGCCCATAATTGCCACTCTGGGCATGCGGGTTGGCGATCGCAGTAGGTATTGTGTCCATTACGATGACGCTGCTGCCCAACACCAATCTTCAATAAAATGGTCAGTGACACTTCAATCCATTAGTCGACTCTTACGACACCCAGCGGGAAGAGTTGGGGTGGTGACAAATGTATTCTTACTGCCGTCACCACGCAGCGTAGCCCAGTAGTAGGTACATAGTCCCAACTATGGTGTATCTTCTTATTTGCATGTTTGCTGTTTGTATTTTCTATGAAAAATTACCTCTTACCCGAAAATGTTATTAAAATAACGTAAAGGATATATGTGTTTACGAATGGTGTCGAAAAAATACTTTAGGTACCTAAACAGTTTATTGTTACATTTAAATTAAATCACATGTACTGGTTTCGATATAATCAACAGTATCAATGCATTAATGAATCGGATTAATTATGTTCACTTCAAACATCATTTTATTAATCTTGTTAACTGTATTTACTCGTATTAATATTAACTGGATTCGTAAATAAATTTTAATATTATTAAATGTGCAAGAGTAGATTTTATGCATGACTTACTAACAGTTGATTTGGGTGCATTGCATGTTCATACATTTTAAGTAGGTAATATGTTTCTAGCATAATATAAAAATACATTTACACTGAGGTAGTTGATTTCGTTACATTCAAAAATATTTCTACCTACTTCTACTTTCCGTAAGGTTGTAGTACCTTCAAATCATTAAGTACAGGTGTCGCTAGTGATTAGTTTCACAATACCATTGACTAAATTCGCTGTGATTCACGGAAGGTTGTCTGGTGTAATTGGAAGCACGTTGGACCGGCAATCCAGAGAAAGCGGGCTCGAATCCCGTGACAACCAGAGTCTTTCGCAGTTGATTTTTACTATGGTAAGCACATCTGTTACGACGTTGTGGAATTGCTAAAAAACGTGAGAGTATTTGATTGACAGACATGTCACATTCATTGTAAAGGTTGCGGGGTAATTCCGGCTTCCAATATATTTACCAATCGCTATTCAATTAAGGAAAACATAGTGAGGAAACTGCAGTCATCTCAATTGGAAGGTCGAATGGCAATTATTTTTGTATAAGGACTATTATAAGGTAAAGTAATGCCTACAGCAAATCTGTTAACGTCCATTTCAAATACGAAGGCCCGATTCCAATTGACAAAGTCATTAGGCGTCAACAATAGGATCAGTGATAGCAAAAGATACCTGGCCAGACCCTTTTGTGGCGTGATATTTTATGCATACATCGGTGTAGGACACGTGCCAATTTGTAGTGGACCAATTAAATGACAAAAGTTTCGAGTGGCATCGGGCCTTCGTATTTGAAATGGACTATACATACTATGCCTTCTGATGATGGTGCAAGCATTTGCTGAGAACATTCCCGCATTAATTTGGCAATTATCCGTGTTTGCTATACAGTTATTGCAGTTCCGTCGAGACATAGGTGATGCTTTGTAGCACCTAATAGGATTATCGTCTGTCACTGAGACCGGTCGTACGTGACGACATTCTGTTATACAAAGACTAACTCAATGCCTATGGATACATTTGATTAATGGTAATGTTTCACCATCCCTGAATAAAAAATATATATTAATCATTTAATTATAGCGTTTATTTATTCTAGTAGTAGATAGTATCCAATTTGAATGTTCTGTTAATTTACCCGTTTGTCAAAGTATGAGTGATATTTGAAAATTTTTAATTAATATATAGTAGGCTGCTATTGCTGTAGGGTTAGAGCATGTTCCGCTATTTTTGATAACCATGGCCGTCCTAATAAGTATACTCGTATCTGATGATGACTGTTCATACCATATTGTACACATTCATTCCTAGGATATACTTTGTTTGTTGCAATGAGCTTTAAATTATTATGACCAAAATACTCAACCAACACTACTTCAACTCAACCAATCTAGTTCTCAAACCAAATACGCCAACAGAGAAATCTCGACGTCTGCTAAAGCTCAGACTCGTTACTCTGATTGGGAGGTCTTGAAGTCCTGTTGCAATTTCAATGTATCGGTTTGATTAGACAAGATCTTGGATTGACTTACAGCGGAGTAAACTACCCACATACCAACACAATATGTCAGTGTAAATGCCTTACATTTATATTCATCATCATCATCATCTAGTCCTAGCCAATTTCGGCCACGGCGACTGGTTACATGGGTTGTTGAGCGCGTCGTTCATGTGCTCTCAGGTGACTGATGTAGCCAATCTTTGCAGCAAATGTGCGGCCACAGTCGCTGCAAGTCAGCACCCCTCCAATAAAATTGTAATTAATGACCGCAGGTGGCCTGGATGCTTAGCCAAGTTGCCAATCGCTTGCGCTTAGAAGCGTGTCGTAGTTTTCCCTCTCTGTCACTCTTTCATATTAGTGCGACAAAGACAGGCCTTTCGTTTACGATTGGCGATTATGCGTTAGCGATTGGCAACTTGTCTAAGCACCCTGGTCTTCAACTCGTTGCGCCTAAGATCGAGTTGCACGCATCTCTCATTTTCAAAGGCTTGCACTTTGCTCTGCACTATACGCCTCCATTTAGATCGATCTTGGGCCAAAGTCTCCTATTGAGAAGGTTCCAGGTTGCATCTCCGTATATGCCGCTTTAGCACATCCTTATACCATAGGAGTTGGCCGCCCTGATTTCGCTTGCCTTCCTGCAACTCCGAGTAAAAGATGCGCTTAGCAACTCTTTCTTCAGACATTCGGGAGACATGCCCACACCATCGGAGCTGTCGCCTCATCAGATAGGTCTCAATTCATCATACTTACAATATCACCGAATTTAATTAAGTCATACAATTAATGTAGTAAGTAGAAAGAAAGAGAGAGATATTTTTATTTGCATCCAACGTATAGGTAAGTACATACAGTAAGATAATAAGTCGTAACGTACAGCGACGGAATGTAACGTATTGTATCACGGAATAGCAAAGCGATATATATATCTGGCGACATATTATTATATTTTGAATATGCTCTTCGGGTCTCGCTTTCAACGCTTCCGATTTCTGCTCCTTATTCAACGGCTCAGTCTAATTGAAGAATAGTATAATGAGATTATTTTTCAGAGTAAAGGAGGTCAAATTATATTTTGTGTTGAAGAATGATGGCATTTCTCGAGTATTTATATTTATTCATATCGGGTGCAAATTACATCTTAAATTATTAACAAAATATGTTTATTATAAATATTAGATGTCATATACCAAAGAAAAACGACCAAGATCACCTATGTCCGAGGTGGGGACCCACGTACTCAGCTTTCGCGGCTGATGCCTGTACCCCTCGGCCACTCGGTCTTAGCAACCACCGGTCAAATTTCTCGGGTATATGCAATCGCTTACAAGGCTAGGCGCCTTTGACCCCACCCCCTTGGTATATGACATCTAATATTTATAATTTATATAGTATTAAGTAGTGTGACTACTGGAGAAAAATTAAAAAGTACAAATCAAAATATTTAGTTAATAAATAATTTGATTTGTAGTTTCGCAATATGCTCAAAATATGTTTACTTAGGTAAGTATTCAATGCCATACTTACAGATTGTCACGTGATTTGATTTTGGGAGATAATAAATACAATCGAGTTTTGTAATTTCCATAAAACCATTATTTGGTCATACATTTTGTGAAGAGGCACTTACTGCCAAACAATCAAATTATTCCTGTAAAGCATTCGTTCGAGCGTTTTCACGAGCGAACTTCACATATTAATTAACGTGTAACAATGTGCTGCATTAATTGCATTATCAACTTGAAACTTTTACCTGACTGGCGCTGACATAGTAAACCTAACGCTGCCGCGAATTTCGAAATTCGCAATTTTAGAGCATCCTTCTCTGCCACACTAAAGTTTTCTTTGTTGGAGTGACAGAGTCAAATGCACGAAATTTACGCAACGAAAGTTACACTTGGCTTGGTGGGGCTTCAGTTGTGAAGCTCGGCATGTGGAAGAACTATGATAGTAAATTCTAGAAAATTAAATGTGCACGGCTGGGCGGATAAAGTAGTCGTGAATAACATAATGTTACTATCTCTGTCGTAGTAGGTATTGATGTTATAATTGTTTTTGATATTAATATTGTTTATTTTTGTAATCTAATCAATGACTGTGATTCGCCATTGACATAATTATTATATGTTTTGTATTTGAGAGCATTTCTTTTTAATTTTGTTGAGTTTCTTATCATTGAATTTATTAATATTAAATTTTAGATTATTTCTATTTAGAATCGCGAGCTCTTTCGATCGTAATGGGGGAAATAATGTCCCATGGATTGTTTTTCTATTTTGTTACCATTTTCCATACACTTTGTATTGCAGTTACAAAGAAGAAAATCCGGAAATTTTGGGATATTTTTTTTCCTTTTGGGATCCTTGCTCGTGATTCTGAGTAAAAATAACCTTTTTAATACCCGTAAATTCTAAATTATGAAAATGAACAAAATAAAAAGAAATTCTCATGAATGACAATTATAACGGGCGAACATGATTATGTATTCTAGCTCACTCCTATCTCACGAAGAGGTCATTAAAAAATGTTTTGCAATTCAATATTAGTTACATATTAAATGCCTATCAAAGTTGTTCAAGGGAGAACATTATTTTGTAAATTTATTCGATCATAACTTTGATGAAATTTAAAATTAATTCCTTTGAGGCTCATCCAAAACAAGCTCCAATAATGATTGGGAACTTAAAAAGTTTTCAACTAGTGGGCGTGGATTCGGGTCGGATGTTTTACGGGTACGGTTTCGAGCATTCATAATATATTTATTTTAGTGTACTTACCTCGAGAGTTACGACCACTCCCGCGCGGGGTTATGACTCCACACAGCTGGATACGAGTTCATAAATATGAATACAATAGTGCACCTTATTGCAATACAATAAGTAAAAGAATGTACCCATATTAATGAACTCCACAGTACGCCGTAAACACCATGTTCATTTGTCTCGGAACATTGCCTCACGGGGTCTTTTAGGAGCTGAAAAGATCGTTAAGGAAATAATTATCAATGTCAAACAAAAATATTAAGCGAACCTAATTAAATTTTCCTCCTCGTCATTTCGGATTTACCCCGTATTTAAGCAGGGCATGTTTAAAATTCAATCAGAGTGGGGTCGCATAGTCGCATTGTGGCGCTTTCCGCCACTCGGCGTTGAGTGGGGTAATAAAGTAATAAATAAACCAGTAGGTTGACGAGCTCGCCGGGCCACGGGTTGAAGATCGATCGGATTTAGATTTCCATTGCATCTATTTATGGAGATACTCATGGAGTCATTTGGCATGCGGTTTATTTAGAGGGTTGAAAACGATTTGCAGTGTCGGTCAGACAGGTCTATTTTAGGTCTATTATGTGTCTATTTATCTATTAGAGGGGAATCCGATTCGGAGTGGTCCAATAGCACATGTAAGTACATATAGGTACTTGTAAATGTTTACGTCAGTATTTATTAGCCATCTAAGTATCTGCGACATGAACAGTCGAGTGCATTAATATATAGACACATTTGTAAGGGATCAGTATGGAGAAGTGTATATATATTAATGCCCTTGACTGAACGTAATATGAATTGCTGGAGGGTGGAGATTAATATAAAATTTCAACTGGAAATTCGATGTGGATCGTTTCAAGCTCGCACCATCAGTACAATTCAATTCAAAATGTTAAGCGATCGCTGTTTGCAAAGTTATTAGTTATTATGTCGCCAAAATGTACTGAACTAGATTTACGTACTCTCAGAGTAATTCATGGTGGGCAAGTGGTTCATCTCAATCATTTACCAACAATTTAACATATTAGGGGCCTGTCTATCAAAAGCTTGTAACTTGTAATACAGGCGGAAGCCCTTGGGCCTGTTTATTAAAAGCTTGTAACTTGTAAAACAAGCAGAAGCTCTTGTCTAATTAATGGTGATAAAAGAGACTTCCACTTGTATTACAAGTTACAAGCTTTTGTTAAACAGCCCCCTTATCTAATTAATGGTTATAAAAAGACTTCCACTTGTATTACAAGTTACAAGCTTTTGATAAACAGACCCCTTATCTAATTAATGGCAATAAAAACACTTCCACTTGTATTACAAGTTACAAGCTTTTGATAAACAAGCCCTAGGTGTGTGAGAAGCTCTCAGCCGTAAGACGTCTACTGCTGCTGAACATAGGCCTCCCCTCTGGACCTCCACATGTACCGGTTAGATGCGTATCCGTAACTATGGTGTACCTACCGAAATATTATGGTGTGCCAATCTTATTGCTACAAAGTATTTGCTGCAGATGCTGATTGTACAACATTAATCGCGACAGATAATTTGTATTGAATTAATATATCTCTGTCACTTCAATAACGCCTCATTTGTTTAAAAAGAGACAATCGCTTCGAATTTTCGATATTCACGGCGCGCATCCTAGGTAAAGCTTCAACCCCTCGCGAAGATTGACGAGCAATGTTCGACGGCAGCTCTCATTATTTCTCGACCTGTGGCCTTACCATGAGCTTGAATCGACCAAGCGTCAGTAGAATCTGAAAAAAAACAGGCCAAGAGCATGTCGGGCCATGCTCAGTATAGGGTTCCGTAGTTATTCGAAAACGGCTGGGCCGATTATGTTCGAAATAGTTTTATTTTAAAGTAGGTATTCATGATTTTTTTGATATTTTTGGACCCCCATTTCGACACATTTTTTTTATTCTGGAGCCCGAAAATATTAAATTTATAAAAAAACTTTCTTCTACGACGCTTACTCTTCTTAAGAGACCTATTCAATGATACTATAGGATTACAACAAATAAAAAAAATCATCCCCACTTCCCCAGTTGGGGAGGTACCCGAAAAAAAATTTCTAGTTTTTATTCTACCACTTTGTTGGCATGATTAATATGTAAAAGTGTACCGAATTGCAGCTTTCTAATACTAGCGGCCACTGAGCTATGCTGCGGACAGACGGACAGACGGACATGGCGAAACTATAAGGGTTCCTTGTTTACTACGGAACCCTAAAAATGTAAACAAACGTAAACACTTTTAGAAAACAATCTTGCCTTTATTACGAACTTAAGATCTTAAACCGTGAGTGCACATCAATTTTTAGTCAAATACATTGATATTATGTAAAAATAATATCTGCGAACGTATTTCACGATAGTAATGTGTCACTGTGTCAGCCATATATACTTACATTTTTTTTTAGGTGCTACTGACGATTATACATTATCCTTTCGTCTGTGACGAACAAAAATGTAGGTGCTACTAAACCTTGTGAGATTCAACGTCTAATTTATAGTATAGGTACATATTTTAATGGTACGAGAAGCCCGATTTTGGCTCCACCACAGACGAAATATTTATTAGCCTTTGAGGAGACTTGATATGATCCTTATGATTCTCTTTCTTACTGACGACAGTTTTAGCTGACCAGGTAGTTTAGGTTCAGGGAAAGGGACAGATATACGACTCTTATAGCCTTGTCCCTTTCTCCCGACCGAGTCTACCAACCATTACGATGAACTTTCAGTATGGGACCAACATCGAAAACGTACATGGAAAATTGACTTTTCCATACTATTGAACTCTAACTAATCAGTCACTTTGTATGAGGGGTTAATTTTTTTTAAAGATATTTCGATGTTGGTACTGTACTGAAAAATCATCGTAATGGTTGGTAGACTCGGTCGGTTACGGGAAAGATCGTCGTTCCATTCCACCCTGTATAGTAAGTGCATTTTTTGATAAAATTTACTTCAAAATGAAGGCATAACGAACTTATAATTATGAAATAGAATGGGTTTGTCTAAAGAATCCAAGTACCTGAAAAGAAATACTTTTTTCATTTACCGCAAGAATAAACCCCCAAAGGCTTACTCGTCATAATTACTCCTCATTTATCACCATAAACCTTACCTAATTAATATAATAAGGTCATGCATGAGCTAGTTTACCCTTTTAAGTATTGCTAATTTTAAAGCCTGAATATTCGGGATAGAAATACGGAGACGGCGTCGTCTCTATTTTAGAAATCTATTTTTTATTAAATAGGTCGAGTAAAAGATAGAAAATGAATCCCGTCTCGTATTCGCTAGTGATCGATAAACTCATGGTAATGTTTCTGTTCCCGGGTAATTGCCGACACTCGGCCCTGATTCTATTACAAACCAAACAATTATGTTCTAATCAATTCTGAAAATAATTACCTTTCATTACATGGCAACGGTCTACCACAGCTAAATATTATTAGGGTTTAAATTTATTAACCTGTAGCTTATTTATTCATGCAATATAATTATTGTATTTCTGGCACTCGAAATAACTAAAACAAAAAACTAGTTTCAGTTAGTAGTAATAAGTATGTTAATTACAGGTTAATAACTAGTTATTTTAATAAAGAAAACTGTAAAATTTGAATCCTGTATAATCACCTGGGTCGTGTTTTATAAAGTTACAACTTTGCTGTTGACCTCTCTTTCTAGCCAATAGGTATGTGTGTGCTTTAGAGAGGCAATCAGCGAAAAAGCGAATCAGCGAATTGTAAAATAGTATTGGCCCACAAGTGTGAAAAACATTAAATTCGAAACGAGTGGCGATATTTTAAAACACGGGGAGTGTTTTAAATCGACACGAGTTACAAATGTCCTTTTTGCACGTGTCTCGTACGACATTTTTTAGTATAAATGGCTCTCCGTAGTTTTGGACCTGACGTAAAATGAGCCATTTCTCGCAGTAGCGCCTAAAAAATACACCATCTGTACTAAAATGTAACTTTATGAAACGCGACCCTGCTGTATAAAAAGTTACTAACAATTATCTAAATAGTTGTGATATAAAAATGATCAATGAAATAAGTACAATTATGGTAAATGGTATGGAACAAGTATCAGCTATAGTTGAATTTATACGAATAAAGTGCAAAATTGTATACGCAGTAATAAATTCGACAGTAGGTACGTACAGGTAAAGGTGCTAACACGTGTACAGTTGCCCATTCCTGCTCACCGTTGGTTTCATGATTACATACAATTTGCTAGATAAATTGGACCGAAAATACTGCAACGTTGCCTGGACCTTGCCTAAAATTCATCCGAATTGTGTGTACATAAATGTAGATATTTAGGCCCACTTGTACAATCTACGGTTAACAAATTAAAGCGTGGTTAACTGGTTCATACATTATTGACACTTGGTTAGTTGAAATGGACCTGAATTGTATAATAATTGTTTAGCAGTAACAAACATTAATTAAACGTGTAAACATTTCACTGACTGCTGAAGGGACTTAAATATATTTTTTAATTATATCTCTAAAGCCGATACGCCCTCCCATCAGCCCGTATGTATCCCGTTAAGCCGCCAGACAATGGCTGAACAAAGCCAAAAGTAATATTCGCGGTGGGCGTACAAACGTTCGGAGCGGCTATCTCTCAAACTTGGCGCAAACTCCACCGAGAAACTAGTCAGAAAATTAATCTTATCTCAATTTTCCCGTGTTTTCCTTCTCGACTGTGTTTAATTGTGCAAGTTTTAATTACATGCAAATCTGAATGTGCGGAACCAGCGAGGACTCGGAGGACAAGCTTATTTGGTATAACGTATCAAACGTGGATAATAATGTTTGCTCATTTGAGTGCCCGGCTTATCGTGGCCAAGTTTAATAATTAGTCCAAGTTAAACGACGATAAACTTTAGTGAAACGATTGCATGCTCTTAGGTTCTCTTTGGTATTATAACAACTTTATAAATTATGAATGAAGTTCAAACTATGGGTTATTTTAATGTACCTAGTAAAAGACTATCGCAATTGTGGAATGAAATGTTATTATTATAAACGCAAAACTTTGCTAGTATATTTGATAATAATATACGCCAATGTGATTTAAACCGATTTTTGGCCATATTCGGCATAATAAAATTGCCTTCTTCTTGCAAATATTTTCTCAGAACCTACTCCTAAGACATCGGTTACAACTACAACACCCTGATTCTGGCGTCAATTCAGTCCATCAGTCCTATTATCTGTAGACTAATGCCAGGCAAAATTGACCTCTGTATCTTTGGAGTCAGACATATTTGAAACTGTTGGAAAATGACTGACCATTTTATCGCTGCCATAGGGTATTTGAAAATATTAAAACAGTTTTAATTTTCGATCGTGGATGAGGTTACAGGATGCACGGATGCTTAAATCGATAGTTGTCATAATTCTCTTCATGAAAGGAACGTATACACACCATGCCCAAAACTGTTTTGTTTTGTGTATTAGGCTTTGTCCTGTTGTTCCGGAGATTTTTCTCTCTTTTCATTAGAAGCGAGCGCGAGAACAAGCGAGTACCGTCATTAATCAATCCACTCGCCGGATGCTACAGCGAATGTGAAAATGAATTTTATGAATAATAAATTACGGACAGAGGCAGGTATTCAAGAAAAGTGTTGGGTATACCACATGTGGTGAAATTGGCTCCTTCATCAAATTATATTTTCGTAGGCCCTTAAGGGCTTAGAGTCAATACGCTGAAAATAATACTCGTAATTTGCTTGAAGGGTGTGGTTTTAGCACTGTTTATCTTTCGTCGGCGTAGCTTTGTCATGAGTAGACCTTAGTCGTTATTATTTTTGTAGAAAACATATTACGTACCGTTTTTACTTCTCACAAATTAAAAGGTGAGCTTTGAATTATATTACTTAGATCCTTGATATTACAGCTGCCAGAGCAAAAGAGTAGGTATCATTCCGCCACTTGTCTCTTAAATTGAAACTCGTCCACAAGTCGGGGCCAAATGCTTTTACGATATTCTTTATGACTTGCAGATTCATATCCTACTGTTTTATGAAGGCGACTTTGCTTATCTGCTATCTCGAGGAAAGATTTAAAGTCTCCTTTTTTCTCATTTTGATTTTTTATTGTTTTACATTTACATCGAAATATGTCTTTTAGCCAGGTTTTAGAAAAGTGTTAGCGTAACAGTTCCTTACGTTGTATGGTTTTATTGTTTATAAGATGGTGTTTTAACTTTTAAAGTGACATTAGAAATGTGGATAAGCTCAAATAAAACAAATACCTACCTATTATTTCAAGTATTTATACTACTACAGATTTGTGTGTAGGAAATAGGTCAAGTTCAGATAGGTTCCGGACCTATGCAATATTAGACACGACAATATTAAACTTGAAAACGCCGTCACGTTTGTTGTAGGTGCAGAAGTTTTCCTTATTTTTTAAATTGGTAACAGAGATACCAAATCTGTGAAAATTTTACTATCAATTCATGAGATACCTATAGCCTAATGACAGCCAGATGTATGGACAAACGGTCAGTGAAGTCTTAATATAGGATGCCGCTTTTACCCGAAACTAAGTGCTGGTCAAAGAATTATAAATTCTGCAGCATGCACATCATGTAGGGTCTTTCCGACCTAAGTGTCAAAGTGAATTTACTCTACACACGTTTGAATCCCGGCAAAATGAACTTATTTTTATGACAACAACAAAAGAGTCAAAGGAGCAGGTATTACAGTTAATACCAAAAGTTTCTTAGGTAAGAGTAGGTACACTGAAATGCCAAGGGCAATGTTAATGCAGAAAAATCGTCATGTAAGTGGATTTTCGTGTAGCGATAATATTTCTTTTCTGACTTATATGTGTACGGGTGTAAGTGCTAAGTAACATTTTACTCGTTGATAAACCAATCACGAACTGAAGAAAATATTTCGGCCTCTTGGAACGGGCACTTTAGGAAAGGAAAATTAAGAAGTTGTAGTGTCAATCACTTGGACGCGGTTATGGTACATAATTAACCTTATGTACTTACCTACTTTATTTACTTTTACGAGTTATGATTGAAAAACTAAAAAGTGCCTTTTATTATAAATATATACACACACTTTACACATAATTTATATGGCGCTTACGCTATTTTTCAAATATGGTAAGTTATGTAAATAGCCTAGGAGCACTTACAAAATAAAGTTGTATGGACTGGACCAGTTTACCACGGGTCAGTAGAGCCTATGACCTATAGAGTTATAGAGGCTATGCTGTACATGTACATATATATGTACACGTGATTAGTATATGCGCTGGTTTAATTTCCATAACTTTTTTTATTTTTATTTTCATAATTTTATAATCAAAATCTCAAAAATGGAAGAGGTTCTCAATTCGAAAGTTTTTTCTTCTACCTTACTTTGATTTATTAATCAATCACGAAATTGTTAGCGGCGCGGGTCTGGCTCCCACTTGACCAGCTGCCATTCAGTGTTTACCCACGGAATTGGTTCTACCCCGTTGCCTAAACACTACGACTTTAATTGTAGATACGTACCTACTCCTGAAAATCCAACCATTTTTTCAGCACAAAAATATTTCCGCGCTTATTTTATTGGAATATTTTCCCTCAGATAAATAAACGCTATATAAATGTTCTGAATTCAAATGTTAAAATAATGATGGTATCAGCTTCTTTTGTTTGTACATATATAGGATCATATTAATGTTGGATCTATACCTCTACATTGACAAAAAACACAACTTGCAATGCCAGCTAATAAATAATCATATTCGACAAAACTAGTGACACAAAATTATACCAATGCAAAGCAGAAGTAAACAGTAATAAACTAGAACTAAACGCAACATAGCCCAAACAACTTTATCCGGATAGGTATTTTACTTTAATAACAGCACTCGCAAAGATACAAAACACCATCCACTAAGTAATATCTCGAGGGAGAAGCAATAATGGCTGTCAACCATTCTATCTGCGGCCGCCAAGTGCATTAAGAAATTTTATCTGCGATACTGAGCGTCTATTTCATTACCATAAAACAAGCGTTATATTTTAATAAAACATCGTAAGCCACGATTCCCTACCATCGTAAATTGACACTTTATAAAGGAAAGTAGGTAAACATTTTATCTTACGCTTTGTATTTCGTATTTAGGTATTCGAAATCAAGTGCGCTTTAAGGTCTCTGCCCACTAGACCGTACCATACCATGACCGTAGCATGAACGTATCAGACAAAAACTATTCTTTGTATTGAAAATTATAGAATAGTTTTTTGTCTGATACGTTCATGCTACGGTCATGGTATGGTACGGTTTAGTGGACATAGACCTTTAGGTGTCTGGTCACCTTTAGGTGTCGTTTACTGTGTTGAAATGCAAAGCATTGTGAACATTAGTGGATTATTGAGTATAATTCGTCGGGCACAGGCCGGGACCGGAGATAAAAGGTTCGAGGGCTGCTGAGCGGAGACACATGCTCACTAATCGCCCCAATCGCTGCCCCTTTTGTGTCGCGATCAACCGTTTTTCCAACGATTTCACCTCGCCTTCAGCCCCAGCCATTATTAATATGACTGGACTTTGCCTATTGATAAAGAAGAATGTATTCGACCCTAAAAAGACGCACACGACCAAAGGGGTTCTAAAGCTTCATTACATATATACCTATAGCGTCGGTAATGACAGTGTAAAATATCGGTTATTTCTTGTAACCTTCCCCTTCGCTTCAGTGACCGGAAATTTCTAGATAAGTTCAAGCTTAAATGTCTCGATATTCATACACACTATTTCGCACACGCAGAATAAGATTACTCCAAAAATCATTTTTTATGGCAACGGTTGCGACTTTTTTGCGTATCTAACGGGAATCTTTTCGTTCGCGTGAGATTTATTTAGAATATCTGCTGAATACAGAATTACATGCTCTGCCGTTATTTGGCCTCTAAAGACGTGGGCAAATAGAAAGGCGTAAATCTTTGTACAAATAAATCGACCTGGTTTTAATGCCTTAGAACCACATTCCCTATATGTCTTGTACATTTTCCCGTATTAATGTTGATTTAAATGTGCCTGCCAGAGTGTAAGCCTAAAAAATTATAGTCTATTTGTTAAGTTTAGGAAGGGTCGTCGATGGTGATAATTTGACGGGTGAAATGTTAAAGGGGTGTAAATCCCCGTTGCAAATGACAGGTCGCGTGACCCCATCGGGAGCGTGCGGAGTGCGCCGTGTTGTTCGATTACCCACGCGTCATATAATTTGCATCGTTGTGAAGGTGGGTTTATAGTTACGAGGTTATGACCGGCCATTAATATTACATACATTCACGCGAATGGGGTGTTTCGTAAAGCTAATCCCCTGATGTGAATCAACAGGCTATATTCAATCGAGGCAAAGTACTTGAGACGATTTCAAATGCAACGTGAATTTCTAGGAAAGTTTACTAAACCATCACAAACAGGTTTATCCGTTTATAGCTGTATTGCTCACATCTAAAGCTGTATTCACCATATCAATGAAATATTCTACCTAAAGCGACTCTTTGGCATCGATTCAGCGTAAATGAATCGAATCAAATACTGAATTGAAACAGTTTGTGGAATTTATAAGATTTATAGAATTCGTCTTTCGTGTAAACGAGAAAAGTTTTCGTACGATCTATTCAGTGGCTGTGCGAGCAATCGAACAAAAACAAAACGCCATTTGCCAAACACCTGATATTATAATTCCGTTAGTACCAACTGGCTATTTGTATTCAGAGTGCATTTTCAAGCGATAACTCACAATAGTTAGTCCGAAATAACAAAGTTTATTGGCATAATGTTATCGGGCTTGTTAATTATGTATTTCTATGATAGTTGATTTGCATTGCTAAATGTAAGCCTATTTATCTACTTGTGTTGATGTATTTAGTGGCTCAGCTGGGACTTTGCACATGCAGTCGGCTACGATTTTGATCCTTGCTCCTCGGACATACGTTATGAAATGCATAAAATATTATTAGACGTGACGGTCTGTACAGGGCTGGTGTCATTCCTATCACGACCACGAGTTATACTGAAGAGAACGTTTTGATTAAGCTTCTTTATCTTCGTGTGCCGTCTGTTAGTTATCGAAGTAGGTATCTACATTTGGAAATCATACATAGTTTCAACTTTTGACACAGCACATTTCAAAGTTATGTGACGTGTAGACTTAGAAAACATTTAAAT
This sequence comes from Thaumatotibia leucotreta, assembly GCA_025490895.1. Classification (NCBI taxonomy): domain Eukaryota; kingdom Metazoa; phylum Arthropoda; class Insecta; order Lepidoptera; family Tortricidae; genus Thaumatotibia; species Thaumatotibia leucotreta. The sequence goes on along the minus strand of JALPQI010003508.1, from coordinate 35,747 downwards.
TTGTATGTGTAATGAATTCGAAGTCACAGAGGCTTATAGATAAGAAAAATTGTAGAAAATTCGATGCTAAACTTTTGGGCTGTGCGTTTAGTATTTCATTAATTAGTTTTAATATTAGGTATTTCTTGGAACTCCTTCCAAAAATTTAGATCATAGGAGGTAAAAACGGTCAACTAGGTATTTAACTATTTACCACAGGAGTAACAAATAGTTTTTTATTTTTGTATGATCCTATCTTCATATTTTTGTTACGCTGGTTCATCAAAAACTTCAGGCTTAGTCACGTAATGAGAATAGGTCTCGGCCTGTGCTGTACTGTAAGCTTACTAAATCAGTTCATACCTGTATTAACGACCATTGTCCGATTGTCCGTTATGATTAGGCTATTATCACTAAATTACAAGCAAATTGCTCTGAGCACATTTACATAATTATGTACGGTGATTATTAAATAGTAATTTATACTGCTATTAGGTGTGGACATGGTGACCGCGCGTCACAATTTCATTTAATGAGTCATTTTATAATTGAATTAGAATTCCGTAGAATATTTCATTTTCACGTTCTTTCTTTACATATTTAGTCTCAGTTTTTGAGCACAATGGATCTGAAAATAATCAGTTCTTTTATACTTTAAAAATTGAGCCTTTGTAAAAAAAAAAACTACGATTCGTAGTAAAAAGCCGCGACTGCTTCAAACGTATTGATATACTTTTTACATTCATTTGAAACAGATCTCTCTAACACCTTAGTAAGGTGGAAGTACTAGTAACCGACGCTATACCAATACTTGTCATCATAGCTTGAGTTGCCATCGATAAGATAAAATCAACTATTAGGGCATTTAAACGATGAAAAATGTATGTTCCTTTAATACTTCAAATCCCAACTTTGAAATAATTAGCTTATATCTAAATTATTTGCATAATTTTAAGACGGGCTGACATTTATTAGGACAGAGTGTTAATATTTCACAGTCCCATTATGTGATATTCCAACTTGTACTAAGGTGCCATTGGGGCTGCCGGCAAATGCACCTGACACTTACTCGTACACAATGGAGTTGACTAAGAAAATTTGTAATTTTGAGAAATTTAGATATTGTCACCCTATGAAATAAATACTACCTATTTAACAAAACTTACAAACTCCTCTCCCAAAACACAAGACAATAATTTATGTAGATTTATATATGAGCAAAATATCGTGATTCAAATAGATATTCTTAGTACTGGTACTTTTACCTTACATGATCTTGATCTTTTTACCACCTGAGTTTCTTACTGGTTCTTCTCAGGAACGGCGTAGGGTTTGAACCAGTAGTAGATTTTTTTTCTCTCTCTTGATAATGTCAGACGATTCGAAAGTGCTTATTAATAAGCTTACTTGAATAAAGAATAGTTTGACTTTGACTTAGTTTGATCCGTTACACTTTTAGCCAGTTTACTGTCCATAAAATAATTGCGAACTTTTAAGAGTAGATACAAGAGTAAAGCAACTTTAATACGCTGATTCATGAGTGCAGAAAATTCTTACAACTTTTATAACAATAAACAGACTTCTTGTGAACTCCGCACGGATCTCCGGTGCATTTTATTTCCCATTCCAAGTTTCTCATGTAGCCGACCGTAGTCTCCCATGCGAACTATTTCGCGTCACAATACCGCCTTATTTGTATTTTAAACCTCCTTTGTATTCTATAAAAACATGAGATTTTCTCTTTTCAACGTCCCCGTAAAAGTAAGTGCTTCATTTACTTTTATTTCGCTTTCTGAATAGAAAAGCGCCAATCTCCTGGGTGATAAATAAATGAAACGTGTTAGTTATTTATTTAAAGTTTTATCAAATAGATTAAATTGTCTGCGCTAAAAACTAATCCATTTAGAAGCACGCGGAGTCCCTATCACCTTTTCATAGTGTGAATGAATGTGGTCCCTATTCCATTAGTGTTATTGAAAACTATCGTCATTGCCCTGTAATTGTAGTGTACACAATATGAACTATTGGATCCAATGCTGGAACAAGGCAAATTAAATGTGTGAAAATTTTTGAGATGCCATTTGATCATGCCTTAAATGTCTTTCTACGATGTACCCCTCATTGGATCCAAAATAATGCTTAATAATCGGTTAAGATGTCCCATCCAGTGTAATTGTACGTACAATCGTTGTTACGTACAATCTGGGCAAACTGGTAGAACGACATGCAAAAATACGTAGAAATTGTTAGAATTATTAAAAAGGTAGATCTATCACCTAAAGATCAATGCCAATGACGTCTGATCTATAATACCATATATGTATACCATACCATTTTACCAACTACGCTAACAAAATGCCGTGAAAACTGTCAGTGTCACTGTCAGTATCACAATTAAATCCTTTGGTCCGTTTTCGTAATTATGGTTTCGTAGTTAGCTACGTAAGAGGAATTATTTTTCGACGTTTCGTAATTGATTACCAAAGCGGAATTTATTTTCCGTTTTCGTAATTGCTTACTAATTCTTGTTTCGTAGTTAATTACCATAACATATTTACTTTTCTTATTTGATAATTGATAATGAAAAAGGAATTTATTGCACTATTCAATTTTCATAAGCTACTTGATACTGTTTTTGAGATCATTGTTCGGTTTAGCTATTTTTTATAATAATTTTTAGGCGATAGATTTCCACTGCTGCTGGACATAAGCCACCCTCAGAGCATGTCTTAAAGATCGACGGCCCCTACGTAAGTTGTCGTAACTTGAAATTTGGGTTTTTCTTTTTATTTCATAAAACATTATATCTTTTAGCAATGTTTCCGTTCCACGAAGAAAAAATTAAAAAAACCTATTACAAATAGGTTTTTGACATCCGAAAACTATCGTAACTTAAAAAAGCACCGTCGTATACTGTAGTAAGTGTACTTACGATAGTTAATACGGGGCGGCCACCCGCGCTCGCGCAGCGTAAGTGCCAGTTACGATCTTATACGCGGTGGGGCAGAGGTTTTTCAAGAGCGATAATTTTTTACCAAAAACTAACAACTAGATGAAACAAAAATGGATAAACGATACATTTTATTCGATAAAAGTAAGACACTACATCGGAAACAAACTCAAAGTAACTGCGAGACCAAAATTAATTTTCGAAACGGCCGGTGGAGCTAAACAAAATGTAGTCTGAGATAAAATAAAAAGCGGTTCAGAAATAAAAATGATTTAAAACCACTAAGCAAAGTTAGCAATTTGTTCGAGTTCACTCAGAAATCAGTTGTGAATTTATTAGTATGGATGCGAACAATTTTTTAATAATACCGGTGAATACTGTAGTATGTTATCACTTACCACAACTTACTTCGGAGTTGAAGATCGGTGTTTTGTCTTAAGTTTAACATACTACCATTTACGTTGGATTTTATAAATTTATTTGTGTTGTATGTGTACTTGAGACATTTTTCGTCGGAAATTGTTTTTTAATTTCTATTGTAAGTGATATTTAAGACAGTATGCGCCGGATCAAATACAGAGTTACTACAATTTACAATTATAATGTCGGCGTATTTCAATAATTTTTGCTCATTATACAGGTTCGCCGCTTTTTTTGAACCAAACGATAAATAAATGCATAAGTCACTGTAATAAAACGGCATTTTTTGTGATAGTGACGACGACAAAACAATCATATCACTTACATTATTAAACACTGCAGCAGTTGGTGGGTTCATTAATGAGTAGGTATTTAGTCATCATTCATCAGTGAAATCATCGTCTGTAGTTCGAAGATTTGACTGCAGACGTGCAGACTGAATGAAACCGCCAACAGCTGCAGTATCTAATCATGAAAGCGACACGACTGTTCTTTAAGAATATGATTACGTTGAAAAACGCTTGATATCGATCTCATAATTATGATGTAGTTGAAGCTGAAGGCATGTTTGTTAACTGATTTTTTATGTCTTTGCACTGTGAGAGAAGTCATTAACCCTAAAATTGGCAGAATTTTAAAAAATCGTGCGTTCTAGCCTCCTCGCCGCTGTGTAGAGCAAAAAATTCTGTGTTAAAAAAAAATACAAAAAGTGGGTCAAAGACCATGTATCTTTAAAGATACGTTGCCAAGTTAACCCTCTAATGCATACGAAGCCAAATATGGTTTCATTGGTTTTGGACTCTATTGACTGCTGTTAGGGTTCAAATTTGAAATGCATTTTTGCCTGTCTTATGCATTAGAGGGTTAAGGGTTAATCTGCCATGTCTATATAATTCCAAAACTACGTTCCTAATGCTGAATGATAGACTGTTTTTGTGTACTAACTAAATGCAAAAAATTATGATAAAACGGCTAAACTCATGTATATTCGGTAAATATAAAAAGTGGATAATAAACAGATAAGCACCAAGCGGCTCGCTGAGCCCGTTGAGATAAACGGGTTGAGGGTGGTCTTGCGCCGGCACTGATGCCATGTCCGACTGCGGGTTTATGTCACCGAACACTACGTAACAGATCATAAGCACACGAAGTCACTGTGTGCACAAAACCATCATTATTAGCTCGGAGATTACTGGCTTCTATGCCGTTGGCGCAGTCCAGCCCCCATTCCGATTAAAATTACTCTTAATCGCTCTGTATGTCTTCCGTGGCAGGTAGCATCTTTACCGTACCAGCATCCTCGCTTTATCAAAGCGTTTAGGAAATGCAATGTGCCTGAATCGTTTGCGTCCACCACAGCTCAGCTATATCTATATCCCTGTCCTTGACACTCCGAATGTGCTCCGAGTCTTGTAGACCCATTACGTCGTTCGTTACCGAAGTCGTACGGTATCTCATAAACACCCGAACTGCCAAGTGAATTTCCGTCCTTTGGAGATCTTAGGAAGTACTCATATTGGTATGAGGACGCAAAATGGTCTTAATGCTACACCTTCGGCGTAATAGGCGTCCAATTCAGTTTGTCACTCTTGTAATATGAGGCAAGAATGATGGTACCCTCTCTACTATGGGTGATGTTGAAACGTCCCTGAGCTCCTTGTACGCTGACTTTATCTCCAACCATATCTGTTCCTCTCCAAGCTCTCCAACGTCTCGTCTCGTCTGACATGTTGCAACATTTGTAATAGTTTAGATAACAGGAGGTAATAAATAGGAGATGGCTGTGTCCAGCAGTGGACCGAAATAGGCGAATGATGTGATGTGAATAAAAGATATAAACTCATTTCGCATGTATTGTGAATCACAGAACCGCGAGGACAGGTTTGCGAGATAATGGTATAAGCCAGTTAGCAGGTAGCTTTCCTTTAGACTTTTTGTGACAGACGATCATTCTGACCAAGCATTAATAACCCATCAAGAAAACGAAGTGTCCCATCCACCTCTCTCTTAAATGTGAACTTTATTTTGGGATGCATCTCATTAAGATCGGTTAGTAACACATCAACAAGTCTATCAGGAATTACAGCAAAAACGTCATCCACATTTTGTAACCAGCATCTCGGCCTTTTCGGACAACTCTTGAATGCCCTCTGCTAAAATTTATCCATGAAAATGTTGACCAGTACCAGAACTACATTATAAGAGAATTCTTTGCTTCAATCTGCAAATAATACTCACCTTGCCAAACGGAATAGCAACTATTCAGGAAATGTTCGATGAATTTCATGTGCACAGTCATTACGAGCTACAACATCTTTAGTTATTTTTATAGTTTCCAATACTCGCAAACAATGAAGCTACATCAAACTCAACTACATAGTCTCGTCTTCATTCAACACGACATTTTCCAAAAACTGTACAAAAACACTTTACCTGATCTATTTTTCATAATAAAACATACAAAAAAAATTTCACCTGCTTAATTTTCTCAAAATATTCCATCAGGGTTCCATAAAAATACTATTAAATTGTTTGTTAAATGGCATAATATAGTAACTAACAAAAAGTTTTTTATAATGTGTCCGCAAAATAATGTTGTAAATAACAGATACGACAAAACTTACACGCATAATTCCAACGTATCTTGTAGTATGTATTACTTACGATCAATGACTATTTATGACCACCGGCGTAAAGTGAAGTAAGTAATACATACCACAATTTTTAGATTCTCTTCTCCGTCATATACTGTCGTAAGTGCAATTCCGGAAAAAATATGAAATATATCAGAGAAGTAATTATATCACTATAAAGATAGTATCTTTGTTATTGATTATGCCAATTTTCAAAGCAATCCATTGAACTATGTGACTACCGTACACATTTCAAACTTTAAAGTACTCTCCTGTAAACTTGCCATTTTCAACTTACGACAACTTACGTAGGGGCCGTCGAGATCGATCGTGAGCAGTCGGCATCCAATAGATCTCCGCTGAGGATTTTAAACAGAATAAAATGGATTGCTTGTATAAACGGTGGCCAGAAAATAAGTGTATTCCCGTTGCCAGTGTGGTTTTTTGACCACCTTGTATATTGTTAATTTTTTGCTGCATGTTATGTCATAATTTGTCATGTTTTTTTCATAAGACAAATTTTAATTTCACAATGTCGTAACAGATGTGCTTACCATAGAAAATAACCATACCATACCATAGAAATTTTAATTTAATGGCACGGACAAATTAAAATTTTATTTTATAAATTTTAATAAATATTTTTGCATGATCAATACCGGGATCGCGGTATTGCTCATAAAATACCGGTATTGAAAGCCCTAGTACATATGTACCAACAACAGAAAAATCATCACTACGTGTTAATAATTTGATGCAATTTGTAGTAAATTTTCATGTTCCATTTTGTGGAAATATAAAGCTATCAAAGTTCCGATTTATTTTTTAATTAAGAATTTATTTATTTAGTATTAATGGATTTTTAAATAAATTCTTATTTAATTAAATAAATTATTATTTAATTAATTGTATTAATGTTTTAATTAATAACGAAATTCCAACTAATTCCATTTTGTAGACAACTCAGTGACTTCCTTCAATAACATATTTTTCCTAACTAGCGCGGAAAAGTAAACTTTGCGCACGCTTCGCGTGCGTAAAAATCCCTCTTTAAGGCACTTGTTATGAAAAAAGTCGTTCGATACACGTGTAAAAACTTCTTTTTAACTCAGGTGATTCACGCCCTCGTTTTACTCGGGCTCCAACATTCACCCTCGTCGAAAAAATTTTTTTTGTACTTGCATCGAAATGTACTATTAACCAAGGTAACTACGAAACTCAATTACCAAAAAGGAATAAATTCTTGTTTGATAATGAATTACCAAACACTGAAAAATAATTCTCGATTCGTAGCCAAATGACTGCGAAAAAATAAAAATAAATTCCTGTTTCGTAGTCAATAACTACGAAACAGATTACGAATGCAGAAAATAAATTCCGCTTTGGTAATCAATTACGAAACGGCGAAAAATTATTCTTCTTACGTAGGTATTAATTACGAAAACGGACCAAAGGAATTAAATGCTGTTTCCTTACAAAAAAAGTATTCTATCTTTAAAAAGTATCTGAAAGATAGGTATTTTGTGTTTCAAATACTTGTTCTGGTATCAGAAATACTTTTCTTTGAGGTATTTTACATCTTATATTTCAGATACTTACCCATCTTAGACATCACTGTTCACAGGTTGCAGGACTCCACTGGATACGGGTAGCGCAGGACTGGTCATTGTTGCAATATTTGGGGAAGGCATATGATCAGCCGTGGACGTACATACCGGTAATTGAATTACAAAATTTCTACTCATAATCTAACGACAATAAGATATACTTAAGTGGGCGTGCAAACTCACGAGTCATGCCTAAGAGCTGACACCACCAGCCTACCACACCGAGCTCGATGAGTGGCTTCCTTGTTACACTTACGCACGAATTTTCAAGCGCGACAGAGAGACAAGACGAATATGGTTCACCGTAGCTCTGCTGATTTAGAAAAGCTTTTAATGCGAGGCTAGCGCATCTCGAGGCACGACTTCGGTAGGAACTCTCCGTACGAAGGGAAGTTAATTGGATTTTTCCGTTTGCCGCGCCGTGTACGTGTGTTGCCTGAATAATAAGTGCCTAATAGTGTTTTGAGCGCTGTAAAAATGCTAGCGTGACCCTGTTGCTGTATTACTGAGTTCTGGGATTATAAACTTAATAATATTTGACTTGCGTAGCTTAAGAAGTTTTTTGTTTACGGGAAAAATTATCCCGTATTACATTTTCCCGCGCGAAAAGCGCTTGCATACGGTTTTGCAGCGGTTTTTTACCCCTTGAAATAACTCAATATTTGAAAATGTTTTACACTCTTTACAGTAACTACTCAATATTTTATATCAAACACCATCAACATCGTATTTTTGAATTACTCCATTATGCTAACAAATAATTCATATACCGAAGAATGAAATTAGCACCGTTCTTTTGTATGGAGAAAAAACCGATATACGACCCTGGTTGCTTGATCTCATAACTGTAGTCAAGCAAGAGTGCATTAACATGCATATCGAGGAGCAAAGTCTTAATTGCATGCCCATATTGCCCATATTAGCCTCTTTCAATAATTTACATCTAGCATCCAGGTACCAAAATTATACGGGTGTGCTATACCAAATAAGGGCACAAGACAAATAACATGTTACATGTCACACAGGTGGTATAACATAGCTGCGCAAATACTGATAGTACATGCCGGCACGCGTTAGTGTCAGGCTGATTGGCATATTTGTCAATTTGCGCGCTGACGGAGACTGGTGACAGATACGGGACAACATTCCTCGGAAACGGAATACGTATTAACTGTAAAATTGATCAAACAGCGTAGGTACAACAAGCTCACTTGTATCTGGGTTGGAGATCATCGACGTTCATTCAGAAAATACTTATTACCGTACATGTCGTACCTACATTATGTGGCTAGCGTTCACATATTATTTTAACTTAATTGATTGTTGTATTGTGTGTACAATGAATAAAAACAGTAATGTTTAGTATAAATATGCTAAATTGACTTTCTAATAAGGTAGAAAGGTTGCGACTAGTTTTGGACTAAGTAGCATAGTTGGTAAGCTGGTCTTGTTTTTTTATTTTTATTTTATTTTAAGTCGCAACTTCTCATAATTATGCATAGCAATACCGGTAATAATAAAAACGGTACCTAAACTATAAAATAAATAAAATCAAGTTTTTGCGATACTTCTCTCCCATATTTGCAAAATAAAGATATTTCTTCACTTCCAATGCGGGTAACATTGGACAAATGTTAGGAGAAACGGGTCTAAAAAAAACACCTTTCTTAGAAATTTTTTTTAGATTACTGGCAATTTATTTTATTAGTCAATGGTTTTTTGCATTTTCTCTTTTCTAGTTGAACAATCTGATTACTCGTATCTCTAGCGTCATTTTAACTAAAACGCAGTATTGTAGTAATGGGTACTAAGAACTCGTTACGCTGAGCATATTTGAAACCTCGCTTTGTCGCCATTTACGATGCCCTCGGGAAGACGAGAGAACGCTTCTCCATAAACATCTACACTATTTTGAATCATAATCCCCAAGAATAAGTCCCAAAATATATCTCGTTTAAGGGACGTGACTATTCGAAACCGGCGTCACATGACTTTCCACACCAATTAGGAATGAATACTCTTTCATCCCTATTGTAGAAAATCTTCACACAATGACAGTACCTACTTGGTTTGAGACGCGAAGGTTCTGTCTAATTTCCGCTTTTTAAACGGCTTTTGACGAGGAAAATGTTCGAAATGGTTTTTTTAACATTCGATTCTTTGTAGGCTCCGGTGGTTTCATGTTTATTTGAGTTTGATCGTAGTATCTAAAATAAGTAGTAGCAAATTTTAGTTTACTAAAACATTTTTTTTTAATTTTGTAAAACGACTTATATTCAAATTTATAATAGGTACCTACATGTTTGGTTTTGTTTTTTTTCCTGTTTCATTTGCTTTTGGTTTCGTCATAAAATATAATAGATATTATAAAAGAAAATTTGAGTAGGTATAGATAGTGATGAAGTTGTTTATAATAATGTGTCAAATTGTCTCTTTGAAAATAACAACCGGCGGCGTAAAAGCAAGTCCCGTTAACTTTTAATGTTGAGTGCTCTCGACTTATGTTAAGGGCGCTTTTATTAAGCGCTATTTCTCCACAAACGATATCTACGTACGAGTATTCGAATCTGGTCTTTAATATCCAATGAACCCAATCATAAGTAATAACTCAATTGTACATGATTAAATGATTGATGATTTACGATAACCAAATCACATGAATAATACAACTCCGGGTCATGGTTCTCAACAAAAAAAACCGGCTAAAAGCATCGGGCTATGCTCGGTGTAGGGTTCCGCGCAGGTGGTCTAAAACGGCTGGACCGGTTATTTTCAAAATAATTCTCATTTAAATTATTATATAATATTTATGGTTTTTATCACAGTATTCGGACTCACGGATCAAATTTTAGAGGATTCAACTTTATTAGGGAACACGTACAAACACAAGTTACTCTAGTCATTGAGTTATGCTGCAGACAGACGGACAAACTTAGCTTACTAAGGATCATGACATATAGATAATATTTATAATTGATACGTATAAATACCTACCTAATAAAAACACACACACCAAAAAGATGTTTCATAAAATTTGTGTGGTTCCATAAAAAAATAACTAAAAACGACTTCAAATAAGTTATTAAAAGCAATACAGCGTATTTAGTAAATTTCTCTATTTTATCATCAATCGCGCTATTCCGTGAATTTCTAACCAATCTACACCGTGATCTCTAATAACCCGAAAGATTTAATCCACGCATTTTTGATGTAAAAACAAATAAAAAATATTATATGACTTTTGTCATTTTTGGCGAAAAAAAAATTGATTTTTTTTAATTGTTATTTAATTTTTGAATGTATTTTAACATAAAAAGTAAAAGTTATTCATGAAACTAGCACTAACAATGAGTGTTAAGGTTTTTTTTAAAAAAAACCTCATTTTTAAAAGGTTTTATTTCTCACTTTTCGACATCTATTAATGAGGTTAGTGAGACTATTCTCCATAATGGCACCAACGCCGTTAAAAAGATCTTTTGTACCGAGTTACAATTAGAAAATATGTTTTTTTTTATTGGTAATAACTCTGAAACTAGGCGATATCCAGAAAAGTTTATACGACATTATAGTTTCTAAATGTGGTCAGGAACACACTGTTAAAATCTTTCTGGTTATTAGAAATCACGGTGTATAGGATTACTTATTGATTGCTCCTTCGCAAATACCAACGTAGTAAATTTCATAGAAATCGTTAGCGCCTCTGTTAGTTAATGTAAATAAAATCTTACTAACCTATTTATAATATTTCGCGGATAAAATACCTATCCTATGTAGGGTTGCCGTACATGCCAAAAATATTCATCTATTTCTCCTTATAAAAGTGGGACGTTTTTACAACTTTACATATTATGTACATACTAACATTGGTCATTTAAAGGTAAGATAAAAGAACTTATTAGGTATCTACTTACAGATACAACAGCAAAGAACTTTACAAGTATGCTATTCTTGTGGGGCTGCGGTCGATCAATACGGGTACCATGGTCTCTCGTGCTCCTCGGGCGCCGGCCGTCTGTCACGCCACTCCGAGATCAACGACATCATCAGAAGGGCTCTCGTCAGCGCCAACGTCCCCGCGTTTTTGGAACCACGAATAGTGCGGGATGATGGCAAGCGCCCTGACGGGATGACGTTGATCCCGTGGAGGATGGGTCGTGCGCTGGTGTGGGACGCCACCTGCGCTGACACGCTGGCGGCGTCCTACATTTCAGCCACCAGTCGACAGGCCAGGTCGGCGGCGGACGCGCGAGAGCGGTCGAAATGTAATAAATACAGCTGTCTCGGCGCCAACTACGAGTTCGCAGCTGTTGGCGTCGAGACACTCGGCCCGTGGGGCAAGGGTGCTCGCAGGCTCCTTAAAGAGGTTGGGAAACGCCTAAGGGAGGCAACGGGGGACCTGCGAGCAGGCAGTTTTCTCGCGCAGAGGCTCGCAATTGCGATACAGCGCGGGAATGCTGCCTGTGTCATGGGCACCTTGCCACCGGGGGAAGGTTTGGAGGTGGACGTGTAGGTTGTAGGTATACTTTTGTAGGTTGCTTTTAAGGTTTTTATTTTATAGTTAGTTTTCATTGTTTTTTAAGTTAAGTTTAGTTATTTTTGTAAGTTAAGTTTAGTTATTTTTTAAGTTAGATTTAATCATTTCTTTGTTCATATATTTTGTTATGCCGATGTAATAGCTACATATTTTTAACCATTAAAAAATCATAGACAAAAAAAAAAAAAAAAAAAAAGTATGTTCGTGTAAGATGTCGGAATGTCTTCAATTTAATTCGCGACTTAAGTATATTGTACACAATTTTACACAAACATTACAATTTATACTTATCACATATACCACTCGCGGCAAAATGTGGACTACATGTCAGTATCTCGACTAACAAATAACAAAATATAAACCTTAAATATCTGTTAGCAGGACAGTGAGGGTTTTTGTAATTTTTCTGTAACGGTGAGATGGCAGCACTGACCGAGTAAGACCAAGTGGCCGAGCGGTGCAGGCATCAGCCGCGAAAGCTGAGCACGTGGGTTCGATTCCCACCTCGGACGTTGGTTGATCTTGGTCGTTTTTTCTTTGGTATATGACATCCAATATTTATAATTTACGTGTAGGTATTCAATTTTATATACATATGTTGTGGTTTATTTATTCTTAAAACCATTACTTTAGGAATATTGTTTTCTAAATTAAAATAGGAAACAGTTCCCAGTCAATTCCCATGTAATGAACAAAGTTCTAGTGATTGTCTTTAGTGTCAGTGACTTTGCGGTTTACGGCCCTATTTAGAGCTGAATCTTCAGTGCGGCGACCGTTTTCTAGTCGTCATTCATTGTAAAATCAATAAACTTACAAATACCATAGAATTTCGATATTTTATGTTCAGGGCCTATGAATCTGGCAGCTGTTTGGACCTCACGCCTGCTTAGCGCCGCCCGGTGGTAGAGAAAACATTGAAACCCTCATTGCTTTGACATCATCCACCATGACCACTTTAGGTGTCGCTGTGTGTTAGGCACAACAGCGCCCGACAACTTTAGGAGTGTTAACCAGTCAAATGGTTAAGATTAAGATGGCATGAAAACGACGGATGAATTTAAATAATCATTTATGCATCATCTGCGCAGAGCAGTTCCGCAAATAAGTGCATAAGTTATTTTACTTTGTGACACAGTTTATTGCTGCAGCGAGAAAATGAGTGCAAGAAAAGTAACACTCTGAGGCGCTGAAATGTCACAATGCAACTTTTTAAAATTTATTTTACTTCTTTCTTGACTTTGTAGAAGAGTTGAATTAACTAAAACGACGGAATCTGTATTCTATGTATAAAATAGTAATGTTTTTTGTTTAATTCGTTGTAATAAATAAAATATCCATAAGTTGTTTCGATCCTCCCATGCCTGAAATAATTACATGTGTGATTATCACGAGATCGTCATATTTTAAAGACAAACGGGTCTTAATCGCGTAAACTTACGTTTAATTATATCCTCTCTGCCTGCGACCACGGGTGTAACGTCATGCCCGAAACGTCAGGATATAATTAAACGTAAGTTTACGCGATTAAGACCCGTTTGTCTTTAAAATATGAGTGATAATCGTGAAAGTTTAAATCAATATATCACGAGATCGTGCTCTTACGTTACAGGTGTAGTGAGAAATTACTTGCCTTCGGAAACGTTCGTAAATACATGCTGTTTCAGGCAGTGTCACCGAGTCTGACTGAAGTAGCATGACAGCTATTACTGTCAGTCTCAGTGAGATAGACTGAAACAGCATGACGTTGACGAACGTTTCCGAAGGCAAGTCATTTCTCACTACATCTGTAAGTAATTTCCAATGAGTATATTCTTATTCAAAATGGAAACATATTTTATTACCAAATCATCCATAGTAAAGAATGTATTTTTTTCGTCGTAAGGAATATTATCATTATCTCCACATGGTTACTTTTAAGAATAAAATGAGAGAACTTTATTACACAAACCAGAAAACTACAAATGGTGTACATAATGCAATAGCATTCTGCCAAATTATTGAAGCAATAACTCTGCTGTCTGTATTTAAAATTCGAAATCACAATTTTGCACTTGAAAAGTAACATTTACGATAAAAATGGAATGGTCGTGCAATGCAGTTGCTAGATAATGCCCGGCGATTTACAGCGGCGGGGTCTTATTGGATTGGCTGCAGTAAATTTACTATGGCACAAGGATTTTGCTTAATGCTATCAAGTTATGTAGGCAATAACGTTTGCTCTCATATCACTGTATCAAGTTAAACACCAAAAATATGGATTTATAATACAAATCCCCGTATTTTATTCGTTCTTGAATAAAAAACCTATTAATGCAATGTTGTGCCATGACTTCCTTGGTGTAATTGGAGGACTTTTATCCCTTTAACGAAGACAAGAAATCGTGGGTTCAAGCCTCAACGCCATTATATGGTACGAAAAATTCTGTACAAGAAAAAAATACAAATAGATAGTGCTATAGGGTGGTCGTTTTTGAGACCGGTGCCCTATAAAGAATTATAGAAACCTAGTATACCTACAGACATAAGTGACATAGCAAAGAATAATTCATTTAAGGTTAATCTATTTAAGGGCCTGTTCAGTATTCTGAACGGAAAAAGTTAGAGGAAACGTATACTTTTGGGAAAAAGTAAAGGGAATTTTCCGACCATCGCCACTACATGTAACATTTTTGATACTGCCTGTATTAATTGCAACATACTTTTACTACATGGTACAACCGTGTTTAATAATATGTAATATGTATATCAGAGCGTGGGTTGACCCCCAAGGATAAGACTCGTAAACATACTCTTGGAACCGTCTGTACTTCACGTTCATGAAACCTTGTTGCGGCATTAAAGAAGAGTAGGAAGGAAATAAGTTGCTCCTCGAATCGCAAAAACTAGTTTCACCGGTCGTAACGCAAATGGGATCCTACGTTGCGGGCGGTGCGACCACTCGTTACCCGAAACGTAGGAGAGTCTAGTGAGCACATTATTCATGAAACAACGTACAGACTGACGAGACGTAAATTAACTACGGAATTATTAAGCGTGAGCCTCCCTGCTGCGGAATTAGACGTCGGCTTTCCTTTCCGTTGTGTTCGCTGCCGAGATTCGTCCGCACTGAAAAACTTTCCCGAGGTCTGTAAGATTGGAGAGCGGGCCATTGGTGTTTTGAAATTTAACTTTTATGACAAACTTTTCGTTGAATTAATATATCGTGAGACAAATTATCCGTAAAATATAAGGTGTCTTGGGTAAGGTGGCAAAAATCGTCCTTCTGCTATACAGCAGACTATGAAATTTTTTTGCCATATCCCATTCAAAAAACCGTTTCATTTCAACATCAACGCACCTTAATTAAACGGTTAGGTTAGGTTAGTCACGTGTATTTAGTAACTAGCCATTTTTTAAGTTAGTTAACAGGTCAAGATCATGTCGAGCCATGCTCAGTGTAGGTCCGTAATTATTCGAAAACGGCTGGACCGATTATTTTCGAAATACATTTATTTTGAAGTATTCTATTAGCCCCCTTTTCATGATTTATGTTCAAAGTTCACATTTATTTTTATTTCGGAGCGTGTATTTCCGAAAATAATGGTTTTAGATAAAAACTTTCTTTTGATACCCTTATTATTTTTAAAAGACCTATTACCCCAAATACGATTACAGCTACCCCACACTATACGATTACAGCAAAATAAAAATCAAATCACCCCCACGTTGGGACCGGGGTACTTGGGGTAGACAAACATTTTATATTTTGTTCTACCTCTTTGGAGGCATGATACCTGTACCAAATTTCAAATTCCTAGTACTAAAGGCTGCGGACAAACAGACGGACAGACGGATATGGCAAAACTAAAAGGCTCCTAGTTTACTACGGAACCCTGAAAAGACCTTGAGAAAAAAGTTAAAGTTTGTGAAAGGACAGGATTCGGGTGGATACTTTTATGTAGGTAGCTACTAGAAGATTTATTAATATGGGAGTCTTATAGTATAGGATTTCCTTCACAAGGTTGGGACATTGTCGCAAGGCCAGATAGGTATGATATAGGTAAAGGCTTAATCCAAACGACTAAACTTATTATTTAAAGGGGTTGGGTTTGCCGTTATCAAATTGGTCCGCAATCAAAGAAGATAGGTTCTAGTAATTATGCTACCGAAATTTTACCTGAGGAACAGAGAAAAAATAAAAGGTGAACAATTTTCAATAGTTTAATAAGTACTTAGAAAGGTTAAACATTAAAATACAGAACTTATTTTTAATGAATTTCCTAGGAAACTTAACTCATACACTCGAAAACCTGAGTTTTCTCAAAAACTTAATAAAAAAACGCCAATTAAAAAACAACGTTAGAAACCATGATAACTAAAGTTGAAGTAGTTGATAAGTAGGTACCTACGTACGAGTAGGTACAATAAAAACCGGCCAAGTGCGAGTGAGACTCGCGCGTGAAGGGTTCCGTACCATCATCAATTTATTATTTAAAAAATACATTTAAATCAACCTACCTCAAAAACGGAGATAATTTAATCAAACTAAAAATCGGTGATAGAGTTTATTAATGTGCATAACATATTTTTTTTTTTAATTTTATATCGCTTAGTTTAAAAAATAGAGGGGGGACACATTTTTCAGACTTTGAGAGCTGATATTTCGAAAACGATTTGCTTAAATAAAAATGAGATTTATAAATCTTCATATCATTTTCAAATAAAATAAGTAAAAAAAGTTTTAAATTAAACGGTTTTTATTGCACCAAAAACTAGAAAATAAAAATTTGTTGTGACTAACCGTAGATGCTACTTTCTGTAGATTAGTCACGTGAAACTATTATCACTGTAGTCTTCCCAAGTCGGATGCTGAAAACCACGTTTAGCCTCTATGTCAGTGGATTAAGCGTTAATCGGAAACTTTTACCAAACTGAAATAAAAACGTGGGGCGTACGCAATTATGTTTAAGTCACTATAGTTATTTAAGAACACGCATAAAAATCAAGACAGCAATAGTGTAATAAGTTTTGTTCTGGCCTAGATATAAGTAATTTATCTCTGTAGAAGTGTTGGAACAGATGGATGATTAATCATTTGGAAAGATGGATAATTAAGCTACACTTACGTATTTTGAACTTGTATGTTTCTTTATAATAACGCCCCACGTTTTTATTTAAGTTTGGTAAAAGTTTCCGATTAGGTAACGCTTAATCCACTGACATAGAGGCTAAACGTGGTTTTCAGCATCCGACTTGGGAAGACTACAGTGATAATAGTTTCACGTGACTAATCTACAGAAAGTAGCATCTACGGTTAGTCACAACAAATTTTTATTTTCTAGTTTTTGGTGCAATAAAAACCGTTTAATTTAAAACTTTTTTTACTTATTTTATTTTCAAGTTTTTAGTGCAATTGATAATTAAGTTAATTTCCGATACTATACCTACTTATTCTAGATCAAAGATGTTGTTTGTAATATGCAATGAAATTATGCATGCTAGCGTTTAACTCTCGCGCTTTAATCATTGTATGTGTAACGAGAGGGGAATCCCTGCTGAATAGATATTTTTAGATATCCGACACTAAAAAAAATGTCAGCTTGACGGCCCGAAGTGTCTCAAATAGACGTGTTATTCAAACAATACCTTAGATAACAGAAATCTGACAATAAGGAATATATCAATCAATTTGGTTTATTGAGAAAATCAAGTTAAAATTTTTAGATTGTACACATTACACAAGTCGAATTTTGAGACTATAAAATATAAACCCATACTGTCAGTTGACCATCAGTTGGAGGGCCGCAGGCCCGACGGCTCGCCTCACGCGAACCACTCACGCTGCCAGCCTGCCACTCTATCACCTGGAGGGCCGAAGGCCCGACGGCTCGCCCTACGCTACGCAATCCACTTACTCTGTCACTCTATCAGCTGGAGGGCCGAAGGCCCGACGGCTCGCCCTACGCTACGCAATCCACTCACTCTGTCACTCTATCAGCTGGAGGGCCGAAGGCCCGACGGCTCGCCCTACGCTACGCGATCCACTCACTCTGTCACTGTATCAGCTGGAGGGCCGCAGGCCCGACGGCTCGCCCTACGCTACGCGATCCACTCACTCTGTCACTGTATCAGCTGGAGGGCCGCAGGCCCGACGGCTCGCCCTACGCTACGCGATCCACTCACTCTGTCACTGCATCAGCTGGAGGGCCGAAGGCCCGACGGCTCGCCCTACGCTACGCGATCCACTCACTCTGTCACTCTATCAGCTGGAGGGCCGAATGCCCGACGGCTCGCCCTACGCTACGCGATCCACTCGCTCTGTCACTCTATCAGCTGGAGGGCCGCAGGCCCGACGGCTCGCCCTACGCGATCCACTCACGCTGTCACTCTATCAGCTGAAGGGCCGCAGGCCCAACGGCTTGCCCTACGCGAACCACTTACGCTGTCACTCTATCAGATGGAGGGCCAAAGGCCCGACGGCTCGCCCTACGCTACGCGATCCACTCACGCTGTCACTCTATCAGCTGAAGGGCCGCAGGCCCGACGGCTCGCCCTACGCGATCCACTCACCCTGTCACTCTATCAGCTGGAGGGCCGCAGGCCCGCCGACCTGCCCTACGCGAACCACTTACGCCGTCACTCTATCAGATGGAGGGCCGAAGGCCCGATGGCTCGCCCTACGCTACGCGATCCACTCACGCTGTCACACTATCAGCTGAAGGGCCGCAGGCCCGATGGCTCGCCCTACGCGATCCACTTACGCTGTCACTCTATCAGCTGAAGGGCCGCAGGCCCGATGGCTCGCCCTACGCGATCCACTCACGCTGTCACTCTATCAGATGGAGGGCCGCAGGCCCGCCGGCCTGCCCTACGCGACCCATGCACTCACGCTGTCACTCTTTCAGCTGGAGGGCCGCAGGCCCGACGGCTCGCCCTACGCGATCCACTCACGCTGACAGTCTGTCGGCCGGAGGGCCGCAGGAAGTGGCAGTGGGCTCGTTGCGCGTGGAACCGATAGCCGTTGGGGCGGTAAGGTTCTCGAATGGCGGTCACGTATCGGAAGGCGTAGCGTGGGTAGGCCCTCCACAAGGTGGACTCATGACCTGTTGAAAGTCGCTGGATGCGGGTGGCACAGGGCCGGTCCTTGTGGCAATCTTTGGGGGAGGCCTATATTCACCAGTGAACGTCTTTCGGCTGATATGATGATGATGATGATAATTAAATCCGTATGTTTCTACCAAATATCTAAAGCAGTACTTCAAAATCTACATATCGCTAAACCTAGCCGTTGTGGCAGGCAGTAACACTGGAGTATCAGATTTGAGGAGTTGGACGTTAGTATTAAATTCGCATGTTTGTACTTAATATCTAAAGAACTTCTTTAAGATCATATATCGATAAAAGATAACCGAGATAGATTGGTTATTGTAGGCAGTACTGCAGCATCAGGAGTGAGGAGTTGGAAGTCAAGTGGAGGCTGTTAGTATTTGATTATGCCAAACATGCTATACTTTCATTTTCACGTGTCTAACACTCTCGGTTAAGGTAAGCAGTACGTCTGCAGCATCAGGCTTTGAGGATACAAGGATACAAATATTATAATATTGCATTGTCATGGAGACTTGATAAGAGTTCCAAATTTTATTGATTTTGGTGCAGAAGAAGTGGTCGAAAAATCGATCACAAGATTTGAAGCATCGACGACAGTTGATACGCGGTGAAGTTAATAAAAACCGTTTAAAAATGTTCTATCCCTCATTTACATGTATGGAGGGCCCCCACCCCAATGTTTTTTTTACAATTTAGTATCATAATCCTGTAGCGGTTCATACAACACATATCCTTACCAAATTTCGTTACTGTAGCATTTATAGTTTCCGAGTAAATCGGCTGTGACAGACGGGCAGACGGACATGACGAATCTATAAGGGTTCCGTTTTTGCCATTTTGGCTACGGAGCCCTAAAAATGCATAGTTACACCTAGTCAAGTGATAGATATACCTACTCGTATCTTAAGAAATCGATCGTTGGAGCTGTTTCCGAGATCACCGAAACAAAAACATAAATGTATAGGTACAAGATACACTACAATTACATACCTTTTGTACGCATAACACAAGTAAACTTATTAAGCAGGTTATTAAACATTTCGAATAACAAAACGGAAACAGATTTCCTTAACATCTTGACATGACGTTTTTAATACGACCACCCAATTTAATAATTGTTTGAAGTACAATTAAACGCAGCCTAATCTACATTCTTTTCCTCACTTTATCCGAGCGAGTTCGTAACGAGTTCACTCTAAAAGGACACTAATTTTCCTCTCATTTTGTCACTGCAGAGTACAGAATTATAACACTCGGCAACTTTGCAAATTGTAATAACTTTGTGAAACAAAAAAGAGAATAAAAGAACTTATACAGCTGGCTTCAAACTCCGTTCCAAGGAGGCAAAGGATTTTGAGAGCGGTCTCAATTACTGAGCTCAACAAACTTCGCTAGCATGTGTATTTGTTTTGTCTACTTTCTTTTCTACACAAGCAGAACACACTTAAAAAGTAGTTATACTCGTACTGGTATAGTAATCGGTACAAAATGTATCTTTGCTCTCGTGTGATATACCTATACAACTTTTCACCTCAGCGGCGAGAACATAATTATTACAACGCAAAGGAGTAAAACCCCAAAACTCACTCGCGCTAACTTTTTAAAGAATATAAAGTGCGTTCTGAAACTATACGTTCAAAATATGCGTTTACAATAAAATAAAAAAAATTATAATAATAAACTTCGCGGCAAATATTGTTCTCTTCATTGTATTTTAAGAATAATTAAACACTCATAAAATAATACTACATTTATTATAGGTTTAATATTATTATACAAGTTTAACACGAGTTCCAATTTTATTTTGTATCCGAACGAGTTTTTCATTCCCGCGTTTTGGGGGCCAACTAGGCAGTATGGCTTAGTGCCTGCGCTTGTCCACAAAGAATTGGGAACTTAGGTACTATGGAGGTTTCTAAGTCGAATAACGAATCGATATATTCCATATCTATCTCTTTTTTACGGTAACGGAATGAAAGTGACGGATGTAATGAAGTTTAAATGTTCGAAGTTTGTAGTATACCCCGCAGTATGAAAAGATGACCTGCGACTTTATCCCCCCAGAATTAAATCAAGATAAAAAAAAAGAAACGCGTGGAGAGAATACTGGTATTTTAAGAGGTCAGGCTCACCAGGCACAGTGGAGAGTTGTTTCCTTATAACTCAAGCAAGATTCACATTTGTGAACTGTATTACGTAACTGTTAACTTCGAAAGCTTAAAATAAACAGAGACACGGAAAATTATTCTCTAACTTCTGTGAGCGTGAAATTTATGGTACGGTTACCGCGAAATTTCTCTACAATGAACGACTCGCTTGGGTTTTCAGCTTATAACTTTACCCACTGCGGTGTGGGATAAGCTGTACTAAGAATGTGGTGACGATTGAATAACAACCCGAGATTGCCATGTCTTGTATGTTAGATGTTAGTTTGGAACAACAAGGTTTCAAAGCAAATATTGTTTACCATTCTCTCGTACGACATCTGTATAAATAAAAATGAATTGCTGTTCGTTAGTCTGCTTAAAACTCGAGAACGGCAGAACCGATTTGGCTAATTTTGGTCTGGAAACATTCGTGAAAGTCCAGGGAAGGATTTAAAGTACGAATAATGGAAAATATACTAGAGAATACAGCGTGTTTTTATTCATATGCTATAACTTTAGGGAAGCTTATTTAAGTCAAATATGATTAATTTCTCTAAGAAACTAGTGTTTTAACTCTTACTGTTATTGAGTTATTAAAAAAATAAGTTTAATGACTGAACAAGTGTATTGCAACCTTTATCACATTCTAATGTTACTTATTTTGACATGTGCCGTCAGTCACCTGAGATTAACTTTTATCTTATATTTTATTCTTAAGGTTCTCTCACACTTACCATTTTATTTATTATGTATGAAAACAAAAAATATTTTTTTTTTAACAAATTTTCCAAAAGCCGATATACCAGACAACTTCTATTAATGTCCCAAGTAACCTGTCTAATTTAACGCATATCGAAATGAACACCCTGTATAAGAAAAACAAAAAATTATTTGATCTTAGCTGTCAAACATGGGACATCCGACTGCTTGTCAAATGCTCATAGCGGTGCGTTCAGAAATTATAGGTTAATTGATACAAAGTTCACCCGGTCATCAAGTCAGAGATAAATATTATGTAGGTTCCTAAGTAGAGAAGATTTTAAGAATTCCCGTTCCTGCTTGCAATGCCATTATTTATAATTTATATGTGCACATATTTTGAAAACTACAAAAATATGTATATTCACGAAGAGGTGTTGCAATGAAATACTTCGTTGCTTTGTGTAAAGTGCGGTAGCTTTCGTACTTGAATTCATGGTTAAAAGAGTGGAAGAAATGTAGCTTTTATTGAAGATTCCAATATTATAACTCCTTGCAAGGAGGTGCCAATCTTACCGAGAACAATATTTTTTTTATGTAGCCTGTAATATCACATGTAATATTATAATAATAAATGTTAGGTACCCTAAGTATTTTTTTATAATGTGTTTATATTTTGTATTGTTTTATATGTCGTATTGTATTTTATTTTATAATCATTTTATAAAAAGAACAATCTAAGAAGTTTACTGAATAAAAGTCAAAATGAATGTTGTAATATTATGTATGTAATACCCATTGTTCACGGTCTGCACCCACAATAAATATAACATAAAATCCAGTAACTAAATAATGCACTTACCTGACTCACGGTCATACGTATGTACATATGTATAATATCACATAGCACATAGTTATGCGATTAGGTATAATATTTATATTGATTCACTGCGACGTAATTGAGAGGGCTATGCTAGGAGTCTCTCTGCGAGATCGGATAAAAATGAGACCATCCGCAGTAGAACCAAAGTAACCGAAGTAGCTCTCCGAATCGCTAAACTGAAGTGGCAGTGGCCGTTGGGGCGGGAAGGTTCTCGAGTGGCCACGTACCGGAAGGCGCAGCGTGGGTAGGCCCCCACAAAGTGGTCTGATGACCTGGTGAAGGTCGCAGGAGTCCGCTGGATGCGGGTGGCACAGGACCGGTCATTGTGGCAATCTTTGGGGGAGGCCTATGTTCAGCAGTGGATGTCTTTCGGTTGACATGATGATGATGATGATGATGATGATGATGACTGCGACGTAAGGAGTTAAGAAGCAAATATGTCCGCGTTCCACATAATGAAGAACAGAGTCAGCAAAATCCTTACATCAATATGTTTACAGTCAACCACTTCATCTCAAACATGCAAATAAGGCCCAGGCTGAATTGTAACAGCCTCTTCATTACCATTATCGGCACGTATTGCGTCCAGTGCAGTATGGAGTCATAAATTAGGTTTTATCTGAGGCGGGTCATTAGCGCGCTGCAACGTAGCACGATGCACATGCACAGCCAGCCGGCGTGCTGCCGTGCCGTCTCTCGTCCCGTTTTCTGGGAGAGATCGTCTATTCACTATTATATATTAATACTTTACAGCGAACTTCGAAATCCGCTAATTTCGAGAATTTGTCTCGCCAAATTTGCGGATTCCGAAGTTCGCGGTATGGCCGTATGTATTAAGAGGCTGAATTTGCACATGTTATGCGATTTTGTTACGCGTTTTTTTGTTCATTACCATTACCACTTTATTTACCGTTTTATAAAAGCAAACGAGACTATTATGCCAGAATAGCAGACAAACATGCGCAATTGCGCAGTTCGTCAATAATTTGGGAATGGTAATGACTTGATTGTTGCGACTAAATAATCGCATAGAACTACCCAACACTTTCATTGCGGACGAGTGCTACGCGCTACGTTCGTAGCCGATCCCGTGATTTTTCCGCTTTGTAGCGCAAATGGACCTCCCACAGAGGACTCCCCTTGGGAGTTCCACGGGCTCAAAGTGTTAAATTACACACACCTGTAGGCTTACTGTGGTCTCGTGTTTATCGTTTGTCGTCATTACTGTCCCGTTCTGACAAATACGCCTACTGTGCGAAAGTGATGCGATGTTGCGTAGCACACGAGAAACAGCAAAAGTTGAACCATCCTAATACTAACACACTTGACGGATTGAAAACGGTACAGAATCTCATAGTGTATGACGAAAATGTACTCGACGATGTTCCTTGGCAATACAATAAATGGATTGTGGAAAGGGATAATATTAAAAACAAAAAATCATTCGAATGTATTTTCTGAACCTAAACCCACACAGCAATTATATAAAAACCTATATATAATACTGACACAATTTTTCTATTTTGAATTTCCAGATCATGGTTCTATTCCACAAAACATAGGTACATAAGTAACATAGGTAAAAAATATACAGGGTGAAAAATGAGTCATGAACAGAAATACGTTTTTAACTGTATGAACAACTAACAGTTGAATACCTCATACTCGTAAATTACTTAAAAATAGACATGTCTTTAAAATGTTTTAATTAATTATTAAGATGCGCGCAAAATCCAAAAAATACGCATACATACCCTAATATAATATTAATAGGGTTATTTATGCATAAAGGCATTTTGCACGCATCCATTTTACCTTATACGTTACCAAGCAACGCGCGATGTTAAATAATGGCCGCTCTCCAAATGAAATTTTGATATTCGTATTGAAAACGCTGTGCTCTCTGAGGCGTGGCGGCAGCACGCGGCACCGCGCGGCACCGCCGCGTCGCTGACCGCGCTATACAGTCTGTTACCATGACCTGGGTCATGATCCATTTACGAAAATGGATAATAATACGCATTAGTAGCAATTGTTTTCAAGTATTAACATTTGACAAATAAAGTGACCGTACAATTAATTTAATTTCCTCCGACCGACCAATGAAACGCGAGTACTGCTTAGTTGTCAAACGTTGCGAGTGGCTGCGGACTGACATTGTCAAGCGCTAATTAACGATTCATAACATTGCTTCTCATTTAACTTTTCTTAGAAAATTAATTAAGTTTAAAATTTGAATTTTTAATCAAATAATGCTCACGGTTTGGGTAAAAATCTGCATCTCAATCATCAGTTTCAATAAAAGCCTGTATCACATTAACACACTGTATGCCGACTAAAGCCGGATCCACACGGCACAGACTTTAGTGTGCGCAGCGTGTATGTACAGACTTAGGCACTGGTCTTACCGCGAGCTACTAGGCTAATATGAACTAAGGGTTATAAACACAAACAAAAGATACACACTCCCGTGTAAACCCCCAACAAGGTGGACTGATGACCTGGTGAAGGTCTGGAGTGGCACAGGACCGGTCATTGTGGCAATCTTTGGGGGTTCGGCATTGGACGTCTTTCGTCTTTCTAATGATGATCTTCGTCAGATGTGTCACTTGCAAGATCCCCAACCTACATAGACTATCCGTCGTTCTTTCATTAAAATAGTAAAAGACGGGAGGTTTATCTGTCGGCGACATACTGTCTGTAGTAGGCTTAGCACACGATCAATCTTGTTCTAAGCCTACTGGTTGGTTGTAAGGCACTAGCTTGCGCTCCTTACCGTTTCTCCGCAAGGATGTTGAACCGGCTTCTGATGGTCCCGTTTTATCCACACCATAATCATAAGCCTCCAGGCCTGGGTGCTTAGACAAGTTGCCAATCGCTAACGCTTAATCGACAATCGTAAGCGAAAGGCAGCTAACTGTCTTTGTCGCACTAATATGAAAGAGTGACAAAGAGGGAAAACTACGATAGCTACTAAGCGTTAGCGATTGGCAACTTGCTAAGTATGCTGGTTGTGGTTGATCCGCTCTTGAATTATAATAAGAAGGTTTTTGCTTTGGCATCAGTTTTCTGAAAATACAATCAAACTTTTCTAAATTCAATATCAATTTGAATAAAACTAGGTTAAAAGATCAGTCTGCAGCTTAATGAAGTGCTGATTTAATTAAAATTTTATTCATAACGTAACTGCTTGCTATGAGGACTTAGTGAAATTAGACTTAGATAGGATTTCAAATTAAGCTTCGCCCTTTATGTCCTTTACTAACTTTAAAATATCTGCGAATCTTTTTTGAATTAACAAATCAACTGGGAATAAAAAAGTCTGGTTTTAACAATGGCAGCCCGAACAAGGTCAATATTTAAAGATCACGGAAAGTTAATTATCATTGGAAAATTCTTTAAAAATTATAGAAGTCTTACTAGAAATCTATTTAAATTGAAATTGCTGTATAAACAAAAATAAAGGTTAGGTTTCTTACTCGTAGATGGGTAAGAATTTGGTCTCTACTAAATGAATTTAATTTTAATTATGAGTTTACAGCCGCGAGTTTACAGCCTCTACCTAACTCAACGTAAGCTTAATTAAGCCTCGTTTAAATGTACTGTAGCATTAAATTAAAAATAAAAGGAAAAAAACTGGATTGCTACAAGAAATAAACTTTATTTTATCATTACTATAATATTTATCTAACAGATAAACAAAAATGTAACAGAAAAAAAAATCCATGGGAGTCATACGTAATCTGCAATTACAGAGTTTAAAATACACAGATTGTTTTCCCTTGACACGAAGATCAATTACTAATTATCCGAAGACAAAATTATCAGCCACCGAAATGAGAAATATACAAATGTATTTAATACCGTGCCACGGAAATGAGAATTTTTAATACCGTGCCACGGAAATGAGAATTCTAATAATAATTATATTTAAAAATAACCTGCCATGGAAATCAGAAATAGACAAATGTATTTAATCCTATAAAGTAACGTGCGCCACGGAAATAAGAATAATCGTAAAGAATCGGCTAGCTTGCCAACCTATTGTCGTTCCCTATTGGTACCAGTAAGGAACAGCCAGGAGCAAACGTTCCGAACAAACAATACGTAACATTAATTTGACTTCTTAAGAAAAACAGAATAAAACAGTTTTTATGATAGTATAGTAGTTAGATCTATGGTTAAAAAAATACTTAATTCTGTAGCCGGAAAATGGAAATAGGTGGACACTTCCCTTTAGAGAGCGCTGGGTAGAAGAAAATATCCTCCGTGAATCACGTCATGCACGACAGGCGCCGTCTACGCTCAAGCACAATGTTGGACCCGAAGCCGGAGTCTTGGGTAAATTAAGCCTGGTTATGTGGTATACGGCCAACTCCGCATCCACAAACTTTATATTGCAAATCTCCAAATGGAAAACTGCAGACGAAGAAAAAACTACGCTATAGTTTGTTTGAAAAGAAAAAGAAATTGACTAAAAATAAATTAAGACCTCAAACACTTACCCGCGACAAAAAAGCGGTTTTCCTTACTAATTATTAGTAGTACAATTTCAACCACCACCAACTCTAAAAATTCTTCGCATTATTTACATTATTATACACTTGTGTATTTACAAAACAGACGTAAATTCTTCAGATTAATAATAAAAAATATATTTTCTCGTGAAAACTGAAGAAAACATCCATCTAATCTTTTTCACGTTGACACCTCTTACCTTTTGTTTTTTTTTCTTTTTCTTTTAAGCGGCCTGATGCTAGGTTTGAAGTAAAAAAGGTTTCTTTACAAGGCGTAATGCTGCAGACATCCTCTAACCAGCACAAAAAAAAATGGTTGTGATAGGAGGTAGGTCTGAACACATATATTAAAAACTAATACGACTGACCTAACTAGTAGTAAAGGAAGTTCCTTTATTTCATCTGAATAACACTAATCATTAATTAATATCCTATATTTAACAGAACTATATACAAAAACCTAAACTTTGTCAGCCTACCTAAATGCTATTTTAGGATATCCTTAACGTGATAAGGTCCAATATGTGGTGAGCCTACATCAGCTAGCTCATAAACTTGTGGCGATATACGCCGGACAACGCGACATGAGATAAACCTGGGAGCGAATTTCCCGCCAGTTCCTTCTCCGGCAGAACAACGCTGAAAATTCTTCCGCCAAACCATGTCACCTGGTCGAAATACAACAGCCTTCCTTCTCTCATTGTAGGAGTTAGCATTACGTTGGAAAGCAAGAGATAGGGAATCGGCTACCTTAGCATAGACATCTTGGAGCGCTAGAAGACTCGTGGCGCGATCACTCCGACTACTGGCCAACTCTGGACCTGGAGTCTGAATATGAGCACGTTGCCGTGAGGTTTCCACTTCGCGTCCATACATCAAAAAATTGGGTGTATACGAAGTCGCGAGACTGACACATGAATTTAAATACAATGCTACTTTTGGCAAGTTTCTTGCCCATGTGCGATTGTCATTCCCTACCAAAATACTAAGCGTTGTGATAACGGTTTGGTTGTAACGCTCTACAACATTGGCCTGCGGTGAGTAATATGGCGTATAGCATGGATTGTGAATACCGTAAGACCTCAAAAAATCCACAAAAGCCACGCTACGGAAAACAGTTGCATTATCACATAGAATGTTTGATGGTGTTCCGTAGCGCAATATCACTTCTGACTCTAAAGCAACGGTGATGGATCTCGTATCTGCCTTCTTCAACGGCACCAACCAAACGAATTTTGTAAACACGTCAACTATGGTCAAAATATATCGATATCCGTAATAGGCCACCGGGAGAGGACCCACCAAATCAATAGATATTAAATCAAGTGGAGCATAAACAGGTCTTGGATAAAGCTGGTGCCCACGCGGCTGTGTGTTGGAAATCTTGTACGCTTTACAGACTTGACATTCCGCCAGGTAATCGGTTACATCGCGATACATATTTGGCCAATAGTATAAACTTCTCAATTTTAAATAAGTTTTCATAACCCCAGGATGAACATTTGGGAACCCGGTGTGAATCTCGGCGATTGCCTCCCTTATTTTATCTTTAGGCAATACTGTTCGCCAGGAGTTGGGCTCTAAGGGGTTATCGACTGCCATCTTACGCATCAGAATGCCATCCCGTATTGCATACGCGGGAAATGTTTGTGGCGATCTTATCGTACCCATAAATACCCTCTCGTACCAAGGATCTGAAGTAATGTTATCACCTCGTCTGAAAGAGATCAACCCGACTTGGGGACGAGAAAGTACGTCTGGGACGACGTTGAGTGCGCCTTTTCGGTGTTCTATCTCAAAGTCGTATTGAGATATCAGAGTAGCCCATCGAGCTAATCGGCCACTTGGATTGTCTAAAGTAATAAGCCATTTTAGAGCGATGTGGTCTGTAATAATTTTGAATTTCATCCCATCGAGATAACCGCGAAAATGTTTAATCGATTCCAAAACTGAAAGTAATTCCCGTTCTGTCGTGGAATAATTTCGTTCCGCTTTTGAAAACAGACGTGAGTAATATGCAATAGGGTGCTCCTCTCCGTCAATATTTTGGGCTAAAACCGAACCGAGACCCACGGAACTAGCATCACATTGCAACACGAATGGCTTTGAAAAGTCCGGACATGCTATTACTGGAGAATCAATTAGCACCTTCTTCAACTGTCTGAAAGCGGATTCAGCCTGTTCACTCCAATCAATGAGGTCTTTGCCTTTCTTTTTCCCAATAAGAGACGTTAAAGGTGCAATGATCGTTGAGAAATTTTCCACAAAACGTCTGTAATATGAGCACAATCCAATAAACGCCCGCAGAGATTTTGCTGTTGTAGGCGTCGGAAAATTACTAATCGCCTCCAACTTTTTTGGATCAGTTTGTAGCCCGCGTTCATTTACAATATAACCCAAATATTTAAGTTCGGACTTACAAAATTCACACTTTTTCAAATTAATTGATAGACCGGCCTCTTTCAAGCGGTCGCGAACCTTTGCGATGAGTTTTAGATGACTATCGAAATTGCGGGACACCAAAATTAAGTCATCTACGTACCCAAATACGAAATCTTCGGATTCGGCGGAAAACTCAAAGTTAACAATCATGTCAGTGAGCCGTTGCATTTCAGATGCAGCGTTAGTGAGCCCGAAAGGCATTCGGACGAATTCAAATAACCCGCGTTGAGGTACAATGAAAGCTGTACGCTCACAACTGTCTCTATCTGCGAGCGGGATCTGCCAGAAAGCGCTTCTAAGATCAAGTGAAGTGAGGTACCTCGCACCACGCAAATTATTCAAAATGTCTTGAATTCGCGGAAGAGGGTATGAATCACGGATAGTAACACTGTTTAATTTTCTACTATCTACACAAAATCTAACGCTTCCGTCACTTTTTGTTACCATTACTACAGGACTTGCCCAGGGTGATCGAGAAGGACGTATGACCCCCATCGCAAGCATATTGTCAATCTCTTCATTAAGAACCTTCAGCTTGACAGGGGACAGTGGGTAATAACGTTGACGAATAGGTGCACCAGTCGTCTCAATTTTGTGGGAGAGCCAAGACGTACATCCCAAACCTATTTTATCGGCAGAGATGTCTTCAAGAGTGTTGATAACGGCCTGGAGTCTAAGTTCTTGGTCAGCAGAAAGGACTCTTCTTGGATGTAAATATCGGGTATCATTAGCCTCGACGTGGCCGCAACCAGAAACGTGAGTGGGTGGCACAAAAAGCTTACCACTGTCCTCACCCTTGAAAAACTGTTTGATGAGCGACGTCAATCCACACGCGTCCCAAAACTCCATTCCAAGAATAAACTTTGTAGGTAATGCTCTACCTACGAGACATGAAAGGGTGATTGACATACCATGAAAAGAAATTGAAAGTTTCACTCCTCCAAGAATATCGATAGGTGAATTGTCTGCGGATACGACTACCGGCATCGCACCCGTGTAATAATCTAAGCCTAAATCCCTAACAAGTGAAAGATCGATAAGAGATCTCATAGCACCCGAGTCTAAAAGAGCTTTAACAGGACTACCTGAAACAAAAACTTCGACAAATAATCGATTGTCTAGACAGTTGTTGATAACTATAGGCGACACCGAAGGATTGAGTGTGGCGTCGCCCACGTCTAGTTTTTTTGTGGCGTGAGAGGGTTGCAGTTTGGACAGTTACGAGATGATACACCTGAACGCTTGCACTGGAAACATACCACACCTTTAACGTTAGGACACCCTCGATAATCGTGTCCTGATATATCACACTTAAGGCATGCTGGATTTTGTACGTTAATCGGAGCCATTGTAGTAACTGGAATCAGCTGTGGTTGAAAAGCTTCGAAATTTTTAGCTACTTCCAGTAAGGAGTCCATGTCTTTTAAAATATTTGTAGCAAGACACGGATGGTATCTCGTGTGTAAACCATACTTGACGATCGTGAATAAGTCGTTTTCACCGATTGGGTTGCGCAATTTAGCATTAAGGTCACGAACCTGTATGACGAAGTCAGTAACTGTCTGAGTATCTGACTGCTTTAGCTCCCGCAGCTGCCGTTCGGTTTTGAAATCAAAATCAACAACATCAAAAGTGCGCATGAAAGCAGATTTTAGTTCAGCATACGAAAGCCCTGGCTGGCGGATTGCTCGAAAATATCTGAGAGCGGTGCCGGTAAGTAGCTCATGAAATCTCTGTACGACGTAAGATGGAGTTACACTGCGCGCAATACCCTCTTCTTCAACACGATTAAAAAACTCACGTACGCACTTCTCACCGGAAAAAGTAAGATTCCATTTGGTTAGCGATTCGGGCTTGCAGCGGTGGCTTGTATTCGAATGTGGATTGGATGGATTCGGAGATTCGAATTGATGTCCATCAGAGCCAGAAACAGGGAATGGTTTAGACCGCAAAGGCGGTTCTGATATTTGAGGAGAGTGTACATCTCCTCTATCCATGGCTAACAAACGGGGATTTGGGTCAGCAAATGGATTTAGAGAACGGTGTGGGGTGTCACCAATAGATTCTTCACCTTGATTCGACATTATTGTTAAAAAAATGTGTTTAAGGTACTAAAATAACGTTTTTCCTAGATTAAGACAGAGGAATACAAGAATTAAGTGTTAATAATAGGCCGGATGAAACGGACTCCCTCCCCTTTCTAAAAAAATATAAACTTATAGTTTTTATTCCAAAATATGTTATTTTGAGTTCGGGCGCCAAATTTGTAGCATTAAATTAAAAATAAAAGGAAAAAAACTGGATTGCTACAAGAAATAAACTTTATTTTATCATTACTATAATATTTATCTAACAGATAAACAAAAATGTAACAGAAAAAAAAATCCATGGGAGTCATACGTAATCTGCAATTACAGAGTTTAAAATACACAGATTGTTTTCCCTTGACACGAAGATCAATTACTAATTATCCGAAGACAAAATTATCAGCCACCGAAATGAGAAATATACAAATGTATTTAATACCGTGCCACGGAAATGAGAATTTTTAATACCGTGCCACGGAAATGAGAATTCTAATAATAATTATATTTAAAAATAACCTGCCATGGAAATCAGAAATAGACAAATGTATTTAATCCTATAAAGTAACGTGCGCCACGGAAATAAGAATAATCGTAAAGAATCGGCTAGCTTGCCAACCTATTGTCGTTCCCTATTGGTACCAGTAAGGAACAGCCAGGAGCAAACGTTCCGAACAAACAATACGTAACATTAATTTGACTTCTTAAGAAAAACAGAATAAAACAGTTTTTATGATAGTATAGTAGTTAGATCTATGGTTAAAAAAATACTTAATTCTGTAGCCGGAAAATGGAAATAGGTGGACACTTCCCTTTAGAGAGCGCTGGGTAGAAGAAAATATCCTCCGTGAATCACGTCATGCACGACAGGCGCCGTCTACGCTCAAGCACAATGTTGGACCCGAAGCCGGAGTCTTGGGTAAATTAAGCCTGGTTATGTGGTATACGGCCAACTCCGCATCCACAAACTTTATATTGCAAATCTCCAAATGGAAAACTGCAGACGAAGAAAAAACTACGCTATAGTTTGTTTGAAAAGAAAAAGAAATTGACTAAAAATAAATTAAGACCTCAAACACTTACCCGCGACAAAAAAGCGGTTTTCCTTACTAATTATTAGTAGTACAATTTCAACCACCACCAACTCTAAAAATTCTTCGCATTATTTACATTATTATACACTTGTGTATTTACAAAACAGACGTAAATTCTTCAGATTAATAATAAAAAATATATTTTCTCGTGAAAACTGAAGAAAACATCCATCTAATCTTTTTCACGTTGACACCTCTTACCTTTTGTTTTTTTTTCTTTTTCTTTTAAGCGGCCTGATGCTAGGTTTGAAGTAAAAAAGGTTTCTTTACAAGGCGTAATGCTGCAGTACCTACTAACATATAGGTTTCGAGGTACCTAGTGCCTTTATTGTTTAGCAAAATGTAGGTTAGCTATGTAACTACTATTTGGAATCTAAAATACTTAGACATTTAATTGTTATTTAAAGTAAATGTGATAAACAAATTTACCTTATATTTTGTACATAAATAGTAGCGCAAAAAATATTTGAGGTTTACGACATTATCCAATACGGAACGTAGGATCCAAATACTATACAGAAAAGGAGCTTTAATCATAAGTGTTTACTTGCAAAAACATATTACGTACGTAAAACGGTAAAAGGCGTTACTTTTGGGAATATGTAAATATCCATTAACCGCCACGCTGGGCAAGCGCATTGGCGATCGCAGTTGTGTGTGCACTGTGCTGCCTATCATTAATCATCTGTACAAACGAATGGCCGATGATACTTGAATCCCTTAGTCGACTCTTATGACATCCACGGGAAGAGTAGTGGTTGTGATAAATGTATTCTTACTGCCACTCACCAAGCGGCGCCGACCACAACATACCTATTTACGTACCGAACTTTTACGTACGAAAACAAATGAAAGAAAAATAACGCAAACTGATGACCTTTTTCAAATTGCGAAATCATAAATTCCACTCGTATTTCCCAGCCTAAAAATATCACACATTTGGTGAAATCTCTTTTACGATTGACTTCATTCCTTTCAGCAAAAAGCTATGCAAAAGTGCTCACGACTTTCCCAAAGATTGTATCAGCCATGTCCCTAGCCTTTAAGGTCTGAATTCCAATGTGCCCGGCTCTGAATAGCAGCAAATGCCGGGCCCACATAATGAAAGCCTCCGGGCGAAGAATTGCTTATACAATTGATTACATACAGGGAGATGTATTTATATTTAAGGAGCGTGCGCTTCGAACTAATTATGCTAATATTCGTGTTCCGCTGACGATATAAATGCGGTTAGGTAACCTGTTTAGGGAATCGCCTCTGAGACTCCAGCAAGCACCCTAACCGAACTAGCAGCTGACTGGAATACTGATAAGACGCTCCCCCACTCAAATATTCAATGAAGAGATAGCCTTTTTGGGGCTGCTTTATTAACAACACCATTAATCTATACTTCATAAATAATTATGGTAAGAAGATAACCGCGTAATTAAATTGATTTAGGGGGTTAAATAATGGTTTGGTACCTGCCTAATGCAGTACAGGTACCTACTAACTTTACGATAATCAATTGAAATATATAATAATATCATTCACGAATTAAAATTAAAATATGCAGCTACCACTAATGTGCCAATAAATAAATTTACTGCTTTTATACTAATGTGTTCTTTTACTCAAATGCCCGTGTGACTGTTTTTGTGGGGTGAGGGTAGGACCAAAATTTAAAAGACTTAAAAAATCTAATAATAAGTGCATTTGATGAACTTAAAAGTGAGAACTACAGACTTGTGTTGGGAAATATCGAAGGAAACATTAAAAAACGGGCAAGAGTGTGTTTAGATAACCACGGCCAACATTTTGAACACTTGCTTAAGTATGTGAATTAATTAATTAGTATGAGAAATGGACTCCATTAATCAGGTATGTTTTTTTTATTCCAATCATTGTGCATAAAGTTGATTTCAAGTGTTTAAATACGCCTCAATGAAGAAAGTTTCTGTCCTTAGTGCAAGTATGAAGGAAGATTTGGGATCAAGTAAAATTTTTTTGCCAAGTCATAATCATAAGTTAATTATTATTGCCGCTTTTCTAAGCCGCCATGCCACGTGCGATGACGTTGTAAACAAACAGTTGCCAGTTCGTGTGTTTTGCTAGTTATGTACATTGATAATGCGTAATGCGTCCAATTTTCTTATTAGGTTTGCGGATAAGTTCAAACATCGGTATTTTAGTTTTTTTGTTCTAAAGGGGTAGTAACAAAAAATGTTAGTATTCTGTAACTTGGACTACTATTACGTATGTTGATTTATTGTACTGGTGAAAAAATAACCCTGTATAATAGATAGATACATATAGATACTTAAATACATAGACAACCATGACCAAGGAAAAAATATTTGTGATAAATAAATACACAAGTAATGCCCTCGCCGGGATTCGAACCCGGAACCTCCAGCTTCGTAGGCAGGGTCACTACTAACTAGGCTACGGAGGCTGACAATTATAAATAAATCGACTTTCATGACAATTTAATAGTAAAATATGGAAATAATGAAAGACAAAGGAATACAACAAAAATTGCATCCTCTAAATTATCAATGAATTAGGAACATCCTCCCTTTAAATCTGATAGAAAATTGACATAACAGCAGTTTTGCCCTATAAACATATCGCGGTTCCGTAACTTTTTGCTTCTGAAACACTAATTACTTAACTTTTTGTTAGCTTAT
>JALPQI010003507.1:0-84882 GCA_025490895.1 Thaumatotibia leucotreta | reverse complement strand
ATCTTAGGCACTGGTCTCACCGCGAGCTACTAGGCTATGAACTATCGGCTATAAACACGAACAAAAGATACGCACTCCCGTGTAAATAAAAGAGACACGGCGATACTCGCCCAGCTACCAGCTATCACCGCCGGGCGAGTATCGCCGTGTCTCTTTTATTTACACGGGAGTGCTTATCTTTTGTTCGTGTTTATAGCCGATAGTTCATAGCTTAGTAGCTCGCGGTGAGACCAGTGCCTTAGGTCTCATCTCCGTGGGTGGCTAGTCTTGCAGGAAAATCATGTGTCATTGAGTTCATACGACCGCTATGACACAACTTTTCCTTGTCATCCATAGCCGTTAAATTAATCTGTTTATCCTAGGGGGCTATACAAAGAGACAGGAGTTAGAATTTGTCGCCAGCCAGCGAGCCACCCTGCGACACGCTTTCGTCTACTTTTCTTTTTTATGGATGGTACAAATCGACACATTTGAAATTAGTTTTAAGCACCAATCAATACGCATCTATTTATTTATTACACGATCAGATTGCACCAAGGCCGCCAGCTTAACCTCCTGAGGCCTGGTGACGTCACTTACTTCAACCGAATTTTAACTTTGACACTATATCTATAAAGTCAAAATGTTATGTAATATATATATGACAGAGGGCCTCACGAGGTTAAAACAGCATGTCATTATTTTGTACTACGTAAAATCTAAAAATAAATCAAGTTATCTCAGAATTGCATCAAATTACGTACAATATGACTTTCAGATGAATTAACCTCGAATCTAATATTAGATTTGTTAAGCTATTTACAACACATAGGATGCATAATATATTGCACGTTTCAATGATTTAACGTAAGTTTAGAATAAATAAGAAAAAACATTTTATACTTGACATGGCACTAGTAATATCCGGGACAGTAAGCAGTAGGTATGTTTATTCATAATGTTGTAATCAGAGCCCGGAAAATCCATAGCAAAACAAAATATTGTCGCAATCACACTAGGGTGAGAAACATTTATTATCGATATCGAGTAAGTTTATATATCAACCACGTCCGTTTTAAACCGTTTTAAGACACAAATAATAATTATCTAGAGACACAACTTATATTTTATCATTATCATACGCAATGAAATTACAGTAATGACATTCAATTTCTTATGGAGTATTAATTTTCTGAAGTTCTGAAGT
Source organism: Thaumatotibia leucotreta (assembly GCA_025490895.1). Classification (NCBI taxonomy): domain Eukaryota; kingdom Metazoa; phylum Arthropoda; class Insecta; order Lepidoptera; family Tortricidae; genus Thaumatotibia; species Thaumatotibia leucotreta. The sequence continues at coordinate 83,696 of JALPQI010003507.1, read as the reverse complement.
GTCTATTATTTTCAATGAGATTGATTACTTCTTTGTCACCGACTACGGTCAAGTCAAAATGGAAGGGTTATAACTTAATATGAAATATAAGTAACGTTGATAATATAAGTTACACATATAAAACATACTTACGTTTTCTTTTGCGTTTGGCTTGAGTGATTATAAAATATTGCACCTAAACATATCGCTGTGACTTTTTTCACAAAACTTAGGTACTCGATATCGATAAAAAAATGTTTCTCACCCTAGTTTGATTGCAACAGTCATTTTCCTATGGATTTTCCGGGCTCTGGTTATAATAAATACTAAAATTACGGAAACCAGGCTACAACACACGTGTCCCGTTGGACAGCTGTACTCCGTTATCAATACTCATGACGTCATTTAGAGTAGGTATTCTACGGGTTTTACCCATAAAAATAATCGTTTTAACTTTTTTAAGTGTCAAAACGATTAGCTTGGGATGATAATGGGAAACACTAATGATGTCACAAATAGGCCGCCAGAGAAATTAAGGTTCTAAGGGGCAAAGGGGGGGGGGGGGAGCATCATTTTTTCCCAAGTCGTTCCCACTCTTTTTATGGATTTGGAACTTGTAATCTGATTTCCTGTCCGAATCGCGAGCTCTTTCGTTCCTGATAGGAGAACAATTTTATTCCGTTCCGTTAACATTTGTCCATACATTTTGTATGGCGGTAACAAAATTGAAGGTTCGAAAAATGTAGTAGAGCTACCTCCACTTTCGATGCAAAAACCAAGTGATCGCTCGATACTATAGGTTATAGATTCAAAGTGTTTTTTTTTTCATGTGAAGATAGTTGCAAGCAAACCCACACCTACTTTTTTTGTAAAAATAAATACTCTACAGACGTTTTCATGGCGCAATTGCACATCATAAATTTACGCTTGACCGCAGAAAACAATTTTCTTGTGAAGGCCAGATTTCAAGTTATGTTTCCAAAGAGGATAAGGATAATATATGGTGACGTCATCTAGTATGAAAGACACATTCCTAGAATAGTATCCTTACCATCTGTTGAGGGGGTGAGTAATACTTACTGCTACACCTTCCACCCTCAGTAGTTTTATGGTATTTATTTGTATAGGCTGAACCGAACGTAACTTACTGTTCGCGCCAACTCTTTCACTCTTTCGTTGTGCTAACAAGTGTAACACAGATAGCAGTAGTAAAAGTAGTAAAGTATCCTGTATTGTGTACAAAAGCGGGCGTACCACGGGAGGAAACATATTGAACGAGGTATTTCTAAGAGCGTTTCCTCATTAATCTGGCTAGATTTTTGTAGAAGCAGCAGAGTTTACCATGACAGCCAAAAAACATGTTATACGGGTGCATGTGTCCGCTTCGAAGCACTGCGGAGATAACTTTTATCAAGACCGCTTTCGGTGCGCGCGGCATTTATGTATAGTACCGATTTCTAAGAATGAACTTTTGACAGTTATAGATTAACCCTTATTGATATGAGGGTAAGACTCAACATTTTTCCGATAATCTAAACTGTCAAATGTTCATTCTTAGAAATCGGCAACTATAAATTGTAGCGCGGCGGCGAAAACATGGACTGCAATCCCACTGATGCTAGGGCAGGTAAACGGCTGATCTTATTGGTAGAGCCATAAAGTCGTAATTCAATGAATATTTAAAAAGCAGACCCTTTTTTATGCAGGTATTACAATAGACACAGAACTAGGTCAGTTTAAAATTTTATGATTCTGCTACAAACATTCACCAACAGGTATAGTCCATTTCAAATACGAAGGCCCGGTGCCACTCGAAACATTTGTATTTTTTTTGGTCCAATACAAATTGGCACATATCATACACCGATGTATGCAAAAAATATCACGCCACAAAAGGATATGGCCAGGAATCTTTTGTTATCACGGATCCTATTGTTAACGCCTAATGACTTTTCCAAGTGGAATCGGGCCATCGTATTTGAAATAGACTTTACATCTGAGCGGCCAGGGAACAATCAGCAACAGATATTTCTAAGCGGGCAGGTTATTCAAAATGAGCTTGACACGACCTTATTGAGACTAATTTAGCGTGTGTTAAGATCATTGTGAACACCCTACCCCGCTAAGCAGTATCTGCTGCTGACTGTACTAGGGCATTTTCACTTCTAGGGACACCCAATTAGCTTAACTCTCACAAAAAAGTTAACTTCGATGTAAGCTTTGTAACGACAATTAAGCATTAAATATTAACAAAATAGTACATTACGACACAAGTGCGAAAAACATGAAATTTGAAATGAGTGCCGATGTTTTAAAACACGACCGATAGGGAGTGTTTTAAATCGACACGAGTTACGAATTTCGTTTTTGCACGTGTCTCGTACAACGTTTTTTAGTACAGATGGCCCTCCAAAGTTTTGGACTTAACGTAAAATGAGCCACTTCTCGCACTAGAGCCTAAAAAGTACACCATCTGTACTAAAAATATTATTTTATCATTTAATCCAGAAATAATACGCGTACTTATATGCAATATAAAAACACGAATAAAGTGGATTTACGTAAATAGGTATTTACCTAATGCTTATTTGTCAGGCCTCTACATATTTGCCATTAGTATACATATCCAGACATATTAAACCACTATACTCCGATAGGTACTGATGGCGGCTGTATACCATTCGTTAGTTGAAAGAAAAAACTTGCATTATTTCATAATCACGCACTTTCAGAACAGAATCTTGGTTTTATCACCAATTTAAAACCTTAAACCTGAAGTTCACCTACATTTTTTTTTTTTAATTTTTTTTTTTTTTTTAAATATCTTGGGACATCTTACACAAATCGACCCAGTCCCACGGTAAGCTCAATTAAGGCTTGTGATGTGGGTACCAGGTGACGATATATATAATAGATAGATACATATAGATACTTAAATACATAGACAGCCATGACCAAGGAACAAATATTTGTGATAAATAAATACACAAATAATGCCCTCGCCGGGATTCGAACCCGGAACCTCCAGCTTCGTAGGCAGGGTCACTACCAACTAGGCTACGGAGGCTGACATTATTGGTTAAAATTATTGATCATTATTAGTATTAACGTAAAAATATATATCTGCGGACGTGTTTCACGATATGTGTCAAAGACGTCAAATGCTATGAAAACTCAGCCATATTTATTAACCTTTTTTTACTTTCATTTTCATATATTCATATTCATTTATTCATAAAATTTAAAATTTTGCTTGTCAAAAATAATAAAATAAAATTAGGATATCAATTAATTTACAATTTACATTAAAATAATCAATTCAACATATTATTCATGTTATTTAAAAATTAAAAAGAAAATATACATTAAATTATAATTTTCATATTCCTGCATTTCATAAAATGCTTGATCAGTAAGCCATTTTCTTAATTTTTTATTAAATGATCTTTCAACTCAAGAAGGGTATACAAATTTATGGTAGCATACCTGTAGTCCGTAGTACCTACAATCAAATTTTATTTATCTATGACACCTACGTATATATACACTATACGTTATCGAGTAGGATAGATACTAGATATGGACGCGTATATCTGCCCCACGTTTACTTGAAAACTCCCCCTCACAGCAATATCATTGACGGTGCCTAGCCAAGCCGATGGTCAGACTAAATATGACGCCAGACGAACTCACAAAATGTGTTGAAAATGGGAGCCAAATTCGAAGAATTCATTCGGCGAATGGCGATGCGTGGTTGAATTTTATTCAACTACGACAAAAAAATACAATTTAGGTCTCCTAATTGAAGGTACCTAATTCAAAATTATTCAAATAATATTACTATTTTTTTTATTAAATATCTGTATTAAATAGAAGCTCGTTTTCTTGTTAACTCCTAAGCCTTATAATTAGAGGCCGGAACTATGGGTGCAAAACTTTAACAAAACTTGTCAAGTGGACTTGACATAGTACATACATCCATAAAATATACATATCTACACACCCAAACATTGTAAGTTGAAGATTCCGAGATAGGGAATAAAATTGTAAGTATACAGATTTTTCAATAATATTCGTATTTTTCTTGGGTAAAGTGTTCCCATATGTCAATTTTAAATTTTGCACCCATAGTTCCGACCCCTACTTATAATGTTTCTGTAATAGTACATTACTATAGAGGACGGTTATCAAACGAAGGGTTACAGGGCAAGTAGATATATCTGGCCGAAGGAACTGAGGCCAGATAGGAATACGCGGCCTGTAACCCTGTTTCTCGCCGAGATTTGTATAGTGCTTTTCTCAAACTTGCCATAAAATAAAACGAACTAACTTCGCCGAACCATACTAGATTTGTAAATAAACCAATAGTACAGTATCGTAAAACATTAAAAAAAAAACATTCGCGCCTAACTTTTTTTTAAATCTGTTTGGGGTATCCTTTTACCTGTTGGTATAGACATTAGTTCTTAGGTTATTTTTTTTTCTGTGGCTGAATGTCAAGACCTAGTGTCACAATTTGACGTTTCAAAACAAAAGACAGTTTGTTTGCAGTCCTAGGTGTGAAATAAATACATGAAATCTCTTTACATATCATCATAGCATATGACACCGGAAACATAGTATTTCCGGGCTTAATTTAAAGTAAGTAACATCAACATTCCTTAGCAAGTTTGAGAAAAGACAAATAAACGCTTGTCTTTGACTTTTAAAGTAAAGTTAGAGAGTAAAATCAAAACGAATGGTCCAACAATTTATCCGCCCAAATACAACCAATTGGAAACTTAAGCCACTTAAGAACCGTGTCTAAATAAAAACCGCGCTTTTTCTTCCTTGTAATGAAAATGACAATTGATGTCATATAACTATGTCTATTATTATCACAGTTCCTTGACGCTAGATATTGTCAAATTATAATAAATATCCACAAAAATTCACACACACAAACAAATTAATTGAAGTAAGTTTTATTTACATCACCATATTTATTCCAACTATTCTAAAACACATTTGACATTCCAATGAATGAAATACGAGCGTAGGTACTTACTTAAAATATCCACTCAAACTCGTATCATACGAGTATACCTGTTTCGTTATCTTTACAATGGGTTATCGCATTAGAATCGCTTTTTCGCGATAGTAACCAAAATAACGCGGACGCATGCGCTCTGAGGGTTTGCGTACGTGACATCTAGCATGGCTGCCGGTCGGGGTAGTGGGGGCATTGTAAACACAGCGCTGCCAACCTTATCATAAAGCGTCGTAACTACATTTCTAAACTCATTCTAACCTATACGTTGTTGCATTTGAATAAGGTATAAAATCGACACGGCTTTAGAATGTTTTATAGCTAATATTTTCAGTGAGGTAGTGAGCGAATCCCACGCGGAGCTGTTTACAAACTTAGCTTACGTTCTTACACATCCAGATTACACAGACATCCGTTTAATCGTTAAACACGTGTGTCTGTCAAACGGACATGGTTCCTGTCAAAATGGTTTTGGTAACCTAAGTGTAATAGCATTTTAGGCTGTTTAGTGGAATACGTCGTTGATTCGTATTTATTTTGCAAAATTATGCGCTTGTTGAAATTTAATCCAGATTAAATTGTAAACTCAACAATTAACATAATACCTACAAATTTTGTTAATTTAGCAATAGCTTCGACATAGTAATTATTCAGCAAGTTGCAGAGTTCGTAAGCGCCACCTGGCGCCGCCATTATAAATAGAAAAAAAAAATTGGCGCGCGATGCGTTCCAATTATAATTTTAAAGAGCACGGGCGTTGTCATCCGGAAATTACATTGTGGCAGGTCGCGGAGGCAAAGGCCCTCGTAAACAGCCTCCGATTTAAAAATAAACACACGAGTTACTGGCATGCGATAAATCTTGGGGTAGTGTAGGTCAAGTTTTATCTGTCGGGCTAATTTCATGAGCGTTCCAGATTCAAAATAGTTCCACCTGGTTTAATCTGTTCTACAGGCCATCTTACTACTTCTATACCTGAAAATCTATTTAGATTCCAAAACTTGTCAAAAAGTATTGTCATTAAAATGAAATATTAGGTGGTTCGGTAAATTTTCACTTCTGTAAATATTATAGGTAGCTGCTTATTTTATCTTTATTGTTAAATACAACATTTAAATCTACTTATTAACTAAAATAGTTATTTATGTGGCTGGCGCATAATAAGAGGCATTAAACATGAGTGTGGTTTTATGAAACGAGCCGTAGGCGAGTTTCATAATAAGATCACACGAGTGTTTAATGCCTAATTATGTACAGTCACATACATAACTTTATCTACATCCATATCATTAGTTTAGAATGACAATTTACCTTTATTTTCATTGATATCCACTAAGTAATTACCTCTAAATATAAAAATTCAAATCAGTTGAAATCACTCAATTTGAGTAAGGATATCCTACAATAAATATTTATTGAAAAAAAAACAACAAAAAGAAGTTGACTTCATAATGTTAAAATTAATATCATGACGACGATACTTTAATGTCAACATTATGATGCACTGTACTCTGCCTGTACTTTAATGTTAACATTATGATACAGCCACAGACACCGGTCTCTTAATATAGGTCATTATATTACCGCTTCTGAATACATAACAGGGAAATTATGATATTCCTGTAGATAAAATCTTATTTAAATACTTATCGCAAATAAAGATATTTAATTTAAATGTTTTATCGGAGAAAAGTTTAAATTACAATGGCAATAACTCAGGATTTAACAACATTTGGTACCAAATAGTCTCGTAATGTGTGATTACATTTTTAGGAAAATTGGTTAGATTACCAAAAGGTTGTTTTTTTTCTGAAACGTTACAAGTGTTACAATGACGATAACACGTGTCACTGTGACATTTCGCCATCTTTGGTATTTTTTTTAACGTATATTGGAATCAGATTCAGTTTTTGAGTTTAGTCACTACTTTCAAACTACGCAACGGATTTTGATGAGATTTTTTTTAATAGGTATAGTACCCTACATATAAACCTTCCTCTTGAATTACTCTACCTATCAAAAAAAATCTCATCAAAATCCGTGCGAAACCGGGGCGGGTTGCTAGTATATTATAAAGCTATCCATGTGCAATACATAAACCTAGATGGAACTTCCCTATGGAAGGCTAGATGGTGTAAAATGGGAGAAACCTATGTCCTGCAGTAGACTAATATAGGCTGATGATGATGCCGAAAGTGATGTGATATCCTAGGTATTTATGTCTGGTTATTCATAGCTTTAAGAATAATCTAAACGCGGACGGAGACAACAGCAAAAGCTAGTACCAAACCGAGAAGTGTAACGCGATTAATACATTAAAAACATATCTTAAATTTAAGATGGAATTTATCACGATTTGCACAATAACGAGTTGTAATAATTTATTAATATCGGTGTGTACCGATGGTTGGTTATTTCTGAAACGTCACAATGGTAATGACATGAGACAGCGTGATATTTCGCCATCTTTGGTAGTTTGGTGTATTGGAATTTAAATACGTTATAAACATTAGTTGAGAGCACAGAGACACAATTCCCGAAATGTATGTTATGTCTATGTTTAATTATGTCAATATCTCGTGTTTGCTAGAAAAATATCTAGGTAAAAACAAATCCGTACATACGCTACGACGTGACAACGCTTTTCGAATAGGTGTCAATGGTTGTCATTGTCACCGTTCACGGCCATTTGGCCGTGAACGGTGACAATGACAACCATTGACACCTATTGTAGGATTTCCTAAGGGCGAGCGTATACGTGATGCCGCACTCGTAAAAAAATACCGCATTATGTAAATAAATAATTACCAAATGAAAGTAATTTAAAACCGACTTCAACCGATTTCTCCAAGATCCCATCGACAGACCCCGACTTGGTTAAGATTTTAAAGAGTAAAGTAGAGGCATCGTAAGAAGTCGTTTTTGACGTTTGTTTGTACATGAAGTTCTGTAAATGTTCACAATTAGTATAATGGAGCAAATGTCAAACTTCATTGTTGCCTGTACGGAATAGTGATGTTACTACTGTTGCTGCAATTTACCGATACGTCAATCGAAATAAATAAGTAAACCTTTTTTTATGGAGGTACGAATAATTGCTATAATAGTAGGTACGCACATATTTTCTAATAGTTTGTTATGGTTTCGACAGGTCCTCGCGAGCCCGTGTGCCCGGTGGATACGCGGCTTTACAGACTGTGTTGAACTTGACAACCAGATAAATGTCAAAATTGTTATAAAATATAAAACCACGTATAATTTTATTTTTCGTAGAATAATAATTTATGTACCACAACGTTATCATCTAGATGTGCTCTGATTTTAATAAATGGTTTTAGTGACTTTATATACTGTATATACGGCATTTCTCTATTTGGCATACCTACATTGCACTCTAAGCTAGCACGCAAGTTTACCAACGTGTGTTGGGAGTGGATCGCAAACTCGCGTCCAAGCTCATGGTCTCAACCACTGTCAGTTCTGCATTGACATTACTACCAAGTGTAACTACCTACGTATATTGTATAAAAGACTCCGATACTATTTGACCTGGCATTACATTTGGACACCGATTACCTACTGCTATTAATTGTTGACCCTTGATTTTTAATTTTGGACACTGTTTATGCTTCTTCTTGATTGGATATAGTTACTATCTCTCGCTAACAGAGGTTGTGGATGCTATGAATTTTGCTTATAGAGGTCACGTCCTATCCGTCCTATAAAACATCCTACATCCTACCTAAATGCGACTTTACGTCATTATGACGTCACTGGCACCAAAGTTTCGCTGCCTCCTAATGATTCTAAGTAAGATTACCAAACACTTTTTTAGTTCGGATTACCTAACACTTTTTTTATAAAAATAATTTAATGGCAAGTACCAGATCTAACTCACATTCGCACTTGACTGAAAATTTTACGACGGTAAAATCGAGCGTTTCACAACACTATTGTGAGCTGTCAAAAACGACTTCTTACGATGCCTCTACTTTAGTACCGTAAAACCCACCTAACTACTTATAGGCCAAACCCTCCCTATAATGGTCCAATACTTAATCGAATATTACACATTAGGTATAATTGTTATATTATCGAAATACTCATAGGTATAAACTCCTCATTAATAATATATAACAAACTTGGACAAAGCCAAAAAGTAGATTGAGACTGGTGCTTATTTTAAAGTTGAAATTGTGGACCATAGTTGCAATCAGAGATGGGCAATTTTGTGCTTTGTAATCTACATTAGAAAGTACCTACACGTACTCGTACAAATGTAATTGACAAACGTAATCAGACTTTTACTTTTTGCCAAAATCTAGTTGCATTAGTGGACCATCGTCGTTGAGAATGCCGATTCCGTTATGTGCACAATTTCAGGAACTGAAAAATCAATTCGAAGTACATACATAATACTTACAGTCTTCTTTTGTCAAATTTTAAATTGACTATCAACGACGCCATAGTTGAGTGGTTTTACGGTAATAGAAGAGTAAGTTATACCTCGTTTTCAATATACTACTAAAACAAATGTATTGGCATGTCCTACATACGTTCACGGCCAAGCCCTAAGGGCAAGCGTACGTGATGCCACACTCGTATAGGCATTATCTGCGGTTAGACAACTGTGCCTAATGACGTTATGTGGTTGTGGTACCATTACTTCCCCGTGAGGTGTCAAAAACTATATCACTCTTCACCGACCATCGGTGGATCTTACGTCGTTTCATATTCTCAGTCAAGTAGCTGGCTAATGATGATAATATATTGCTGCGGTTTTAGAGCTTTGTCGGTATTTGTGGTGTAATAATTGTCATTTAAAAACAATTGAGATGCGATTCAAATCGTTGTAATTAGCGGTTGATTCGTTCTGTAACAATTTTTGTGATAATCGATTCAGGCGTTTAGGTACGTGTTGGGAAGTCTGACATATTCGTTGGAAGCATCGTCATATAGAGCAATAACTAATAAGCGAATAACTATAGTTTTTGTATGCCTACGCTGGTCAGACACGGGTGGTAAGGCAATGCTTCTATCTTTGTGGCCTGCTCAACGTGTTATATACTCGTATGTGTAAAAGAGTAAGACATAAGGTATAAGGATTGTGTTCGGCCTTACACACACTTTACTTTAAATTCGACTATGTGGCCATGTTTAGGGTTGGGTATAACACATATAACTTACGTAAGTCTCAAACATACCTATTATTAAAATATGTAGCGAACCTAGTTACCACCTCATTTTCAGGGCCGCACACGTCTGGCTTTCGCCGGTACTCCTGATGAGAATCCTCTTAATGTGTTAAAACAAATCGAGTCGTCGATTTAAATAACGTGAGCAACTCACAGTGTTACCAGTGCGGACCTTTTGCGGATCCTACATCAAATCTGGCCATTTCGGATCATCATAAATAGTCCCCATTTATGTACCAGACGCTTGAAAATCAAATATCCGGTTTGCAAGACTACTAGTGAGAAGGCCTAGGTCAAATAATAGTCTGGCGGATCTTTTTGAAAAATTTCGGATCTTTTTGCAGCCGACATCGGAGCGATTCAGAATACGGACCTGGCAACACTGAAAACTCTGTTCACAAAATATTTTATGAATACCACAGTATCATTTTAAAATTTGATTTTTCAAGTGTAACTGGCCATCTATTTATTAAGGATTTATGATGAGCGCGTCATCTCAACATAATGGACACATTACTGCGATCCCCAAGTCTCTTACCCAGCGTGGCGATTAAGGGCATTACCTTCTGATGCGTTCACGTCCATTAGTGGGAGATGCCTACGTCCAGCTGTGGACTGAGATAGGCTGATGATGATGAATTAGTCATTTAGCGGTCCGTGGTTTACGTATTACCTAATCCATTTCTCGTGGGTAAATCCCAACAACTTACCTACTTTAAAAAATGTGCGGCGTCTTAAACGAGTCATGACTATGTTAAACCGAAACTCTTTGGGAAAGCCCCGAGAGACGGCACTAACTGACTATCACCTACATATTTAATTTACCATTTGTAAACCTTATAGCACCGTGTTAAGATCTTCAAATAGTCAGTACATACAATATCTTGCTTCTTGTGGCATTGTACCGAGGATGCTGGCGGCATTTTCAATACTGATGTGCTGTATATTATATTATATGTTATATCGTCGCTTCTACCCACTAAACGGTACTTAATTGAGCTTACCGTGAGAGTAGATCGATTTGTATGTTTGTATGTTATATATATTTTAACTAGATTTTATTTTAGCCAAAATTTTAACATGCCCATACATGTTTACCTATATTAAAGATCACCTGGTATTGTATTAATAACAACTGTAGGTACTGTACACAGAAAGTTGAAGGATTCGATAATCACTATAATCAGTTACCCAACCAAACTACGCTCACACTACTTACTATTTATATTTGTTTATAAATAACCCTTTTCAACCTTAACGTATAAATCAGTAGACCTATTATCGCGCGAGTTATTGATCTTCATAACATTCGCAGCTGTGTATTATTGATATGTAATAGACCACCCACTGACACTCGTATAGCTCATTACCAGAACGATGTAACTACATTTATTCTTGTAAAAATATAGTGGCGAACTCGAACCGTTCGTTCATTAAATAAGCGTGAAATTCTATCTATGGGCTAAATAACGCATATCTATTAAAACAGTATATAAGTAAAATATTCTTTTTAACTAGTGCAGATGGTGCCTTTTTTAGGGTCTAGTGCGAGAAGTGTGTCATTTTACGTCAGGTTCATAACTTCGGAGGGCCATTTGCACTAAAAAACGTCGTACGAGACGTGTCTCGTGCAGCACGTGTACTGCAAAAACGAAATTCGTAACTCGTGTCGATTTAAAACACTCCGTATCAGTCGTGTTTTAAAACATCGTCACTCGTTTCGAATTTCATGTTTTTCGCACTTGTGTCGTAGTGTACTATTTCCTAACTAGTGCGCAAAAATTAACTTTGCGCACGCTTCTTGCGCGGTAATCTCTCTTTTTGACGCACTTGTTATGAAAAAAAATCGTCCCTTACACGTGCAAAAACTTTTTTTAACTCGGGTGATCGCGAACTTCGTAAGTGTCGAGCATTTGTCTTTGTTACTCCCACGAAGGCATCATCCGTGTGACATAAACAGACCATGAAAATTTACGATTCTCTTTGTTCACGGTAAGTAGGCTCTTATGTATGGGACTGGACAATATTGCTTACGGCAGTAAATTACAAAAAATCATAATCACGACATCGCCATTAGCTTTATTTTGAACGAATTCTACCAACTAAAAGGCGTGAATCAGCCACAGCGTCTGATCGTCAACGATACATATGCCCTTTTAGCTTTGAATGTTATTTGAAATAGATTTCGCCATGATATTCGCACGTGAGACACGTGCTCGATAATCCGGTATTACGAACGATGGAATCTGCTTCAAATGGACCGGAGTATTGTTTTGTTTTAAGTATTGGATTTAGACAGCGAAATTGCCGTCTTATGGTAATCCAAATTGGTATCAAGAGTTGTCGATTTGTCTGATTTAACTACATTATTTTAAGTACCTACTTTATACATGCAATGCCAACACAGATCGATGTTTTAAGTGTAGAGGAAAGAGGTAAAATATACTGACTATCCTGGCATGTTTATCGTATCACCTTGTCGTCACTGATACGCTTACAAATGAGACGATGATGAAACAAGATCGTTTAAGAAATGGATATTTAGTTGGCGATTGTCATCGCCCATCGTATGTATCGTTCAGAATATTGTAAGCTCTATCGATAAGGCCCGCGACAAGCCACGGCTCGTGTCTGGCACGCTCAGTGTCTGATCTGAGGCCCTATACTGCGAATCACGAACGAAGTGTAGAGACAACACTTGCTCACGAACGAACGAACGAAGTGTTGTCTCTCTCTCTCTCTCGCGCTCGTGAATTCGTACGTAAGTGTGACAGGGAGGCACCACTTCGTTCGTGGTTCGCGGTAGGGCCTCTGGCCTGCTACCGCGAACACCGAAGTTCGTAAATCACTCCAACTAAGGTGTCATTAGAGCGACAGAGAAAAATCCCCGAAATTTGCGCAATTCGGTGTTCGCGGTAGAGTCGCTGTAGATGTAAATCGACCTTAATGTACCCCAAGTCAATTTGTTCTGTGGTAATAAATATTTTTTATCTTATCTTAAGTATCTTTGTCTCCAGGCGATGGTGGCTTGCTACCCCGGCTCCGGCACGCATTACGTGAAGCACGTGGACAACCCCAACAAAGATGGCCGCTGCATCACTGCCATATACTACCTGAATCTCAACTGGGATAAGGAGCGCTGCGGAGGCTTGCTCAGGTGAGGACACGGCGTGAAACAAAAATTGAAAGTTCATTATCCTCCTAAGGCCCAAGATCCTATAATTAACTTGGTCATTCAGACCCAGCTTCTTTAACGGCTGTGTAGTCCCTATAATAAACTTAGTCATTCAGACCCAGCTTCTTCAACGGCTGTATAGTCATAGCATACCACGGTCCTACCAGTAGGACTTATTACAAAAACCGACATTTTGTTTTCAAATTTCGCGCCAAGCTACAAGCTAATCCGACGTATTCAATAAAAATGTTTTTTTTTTATTTGTCCAAAAAGGCATCATAAACTGATAAGTTATAATAAAATATGCCCTAAAGCTATTGGTGGCATATAAGTTAAATAACAAAAAAAAATGTGATCTTTATGTTTGGGCCTGGACGAGTATAAAACAATAGTACTACTGGTAGGACCGTGGTTTGCAAAGACTAGGAGCCAAATTTCGCCTTGGGCTTTAGGAGGCTATTTCGTCCCTTTAGGCCGAATTTATCATCACAGATGTCGTCATGAGGAAAAGTAACACACTGTTAACTGGGGATTAAAAAATAAGCCCTTAAGGCTGCGTTTCCACCAGAGATGTGCGAGGATGTGTTTCCATACAAAAGACACCTCGCTCGAGTCATTAATAGGTGTAATTTGTATGGAAACAGATCCTCGTACATATCTGGTGGAAACGCAGCCTTATGCGGTTGCATGTAAACCCATGCGATGCCAAGCAACGATTCCATGAAATTGAAGTTAAACTTCAAACTTCTTCGTTCTTAAAGTAAATTGTCCTGCTTTTAATCGTAACATAATTTAACGTGGCAAATAAGAAAGTGACTTACGCCGAATTCCAGAAATAATGTTGTTGTTGTATTCTGGCCATTTTTCCGCAGCTCTCATCGCAAGTGTATGCAGGTTTCCTCACGATGTTTTCCGTCACCGTAAAGCACTTGTGAACATCAAATGATATTTCGTACATAAGTTTTTTGAAAAACTCATTGCGCCGCCGGGGATTGAACCCACGACTGCTGCGTCTTGCGTTTTACCGCTAGACCAGCGCTCCGAGCAATGGTGTTTTTCTAAGGCCTTTGCCATACTGGCTGCGTTCTGCTGTCTGCGGTCAGATCCACAATGCAATTATACAATATAGACCTTGGGGGTTACCATGACGTACTAATACGATTCAGTTTAGGTTCAGGGAAAGCGACAGTGATATACGACTCGTGTCCCTTTCTCTCGACCTAAACTGAACCGCGTTAGTACGTCATGGTAACCCCCCTGCCCGCTGACCGCATACAGTGTTCAATGTGACAGATCCCTAATCTCTAACATTAAGAGCGTGAGCAGACACAGAGCGGTCTAGAGTTCTGCATTCCGCGTTCAGAGTTCTGCGTTCTTTAGAATGTACCGAGACTATAGCGTATATAGCAGGCAGTCTGACCGCGGCGGTCAAAGCGCGGTCAGACTGCTGATAGTCTCGGTACATTCTAAAGAACGCAGAACTCTGAACGCGGAATGCAGAACTCTAGGCCGCTGTCTGCTCACGCTCTAAAAAGACACGTGTAACTTTCCAGGGTATTTCCCGAAGGTCTGGACGAGGTGGCCAACATCAAGCCACTGTTCGACCGCATGGTGTTCTTCTGGTCCGACCGACGGAACCCTCACGAGGTTCAACCCGCATATGAAACTAGGTTAGTACTTGCACAGAATACATATTAGTACAAGTACAGAAAACCATCTCCAAAAACCCGTTTAAAGAAATAATGACTCTTGTCTCGTAACTCGTTCCTTTTCTGAAAGAATAAGATTGCTTCCTTTTAAAAAAGAATATATAATCTTAATATTTAATTACTACCTTTTTTATATTTTTTTTTATTGTTCATTGTTATAATGAATTCTCTGACAGCGGTCGAATTAAGTACGTAAATATTCGACGAACAACATTCGCAAGTGCGCGATTTGTGTCACCGCTCGCCGTGAGGCCCTACTGATGGCCTCCTGCGGGTGGCTCTGACAGTTCGAACCCATACGCGCTAGTTGGTTAGGCCAGGGTGCTTCGACAAGTTGCCAATCGCTAACGCTTAATCGTCAATCGTAAGCGAAAGGGAGCTAACTGTCTTTGTCGTACTAATATGTAAGAGTGCAAGTGAGGGAAAACTACGATACGCTACTAAGCGCTAGGGATTGGCAACTTGGCTAAGCATCCTTGTACGGTCGGCTCTAATGTATACGATTTTAAACCTTATGCCTTTGATATACGTTCCAAAATGTACACATATTATTAGACGTGACTGTACTTGTACTGTACTGTACTTGAGTCAATCTCGAATATGGTTACATTCTCCAGTACGTTTAGCTCATGATTAGTGCGACAGAAAGTCGCTGCACGATGTTTTGTCGTATTTTACTAACTACAGTACCGGCCAATAATATATCACATACAGGTTTTTTTCAGTAGATTTATTTTTATTTTTGTAAGTGTTTTTCACACTTTCCACCTCACGACTATAGATAGTCTAGGCATAGGCCTTTACACTAGCGATGAAAAAACTGGTCATCATGTAGTGATTTTTTCATAAAGAGATTTTGCGTAAGGCATGGATTTCTTAGTAAAATTCTTTTTTTTACTACAGCTATTTTAGCAATATGCTGTGTCTCCAATTGCAATTCACAATACTTAATTGCAGTATTCATAATTAAACTGTGCAAAAGTACCAAAATAATATGCTATCTACATGCGAACATGTGCCGCTTACTCTATACACGCTCATACAAAAAGTCACGAATGTGATATATTATTGGCCGGTACTGTATATTCATAAAAGAGGGACAGATAGTCTATCTCGCGGCGACATATTGTCACACCAATCATGTGCTAAGCCTACAGGATCACCCTTAAAATTACAGATTGATATTAAAATTTACATAAATTAGATTTTTGGCAGTTGCATGATGTCACCATCATCATTATCATGTTAGTAGCCTCTGCATCGAGCTTTCATTTCATAAAATATAGAAAATTAAGATTAGGTTAGTGTTATTTTCTGTACTATCTACAATATTGAATCCTGACACAATAGGAGCTTGCCATAGTAACGTTGAAAGTCAAATTGCAGCAACTGCCGTACAATTTGACTTTCAATGTTATAGGTAAATTCCACATATGTCATATATACCATAGATCAAGCAAACGTATCTACTTAACGTGTCAAATGAACTCAGTGAAATCCACTGAGTTGTCCGTTTTTAATCGCAGCTTGCAGCTTTCGGGCGTCATATTTTGTAAGTTGAAGTGAACAAAAACATTAATAATGCCTCCTTAAGTAATATTAATTGCAACAACACAAAAAAATATGAATACTCAAGGGCCTGACACATATTTAAAATCATAGGCAAGTAACAACTTCAGTACAAAATCTGAGACGCTCGGCCGCCATACAAATGAATGAACTTGTTTCTTCTATCCAAATCTTTGAGGATTTAGTAATGGAGTCGGCTTCATATCGTTTCCCCTCTGCCAAAGACTTTGGCCAAGAATTTGTACATTGACCAAACCTGTTTATAAAAACTATTTCATTAATCGATTCTTCGCAGTCTTGTAATCGTTATGTACCCGTAACAAGCTCCGTCAAAATGCCTGTATGTGCTATGTATGGATTCAAAACTCGTTCAAATACATCATGTATACAAAATATGCTATACCATTTCATATCTTGCCTTTATTTGTTTATATTACAACATTTTATTACATAAAATTGTTCAAGAAAATCAAGTACCAGCGAATCGATAGCAAAATCGGTTTCAAAAATATCGCACACAATTCGTATTTTCATTTTTGACTGATGGAGAAAGTTTGACATTTATTGTATTCTCGTATTTAAGGTTAATAAGGTCTACCCATCTTTAAATTTTGTAGGAAATATCAGACTTAGTGAATCAAGTAAGACAGAAGACTCTGCCTTGGTCTAATGTTAAGCTTATATGTACGCCAATAAGGTTGAATATTTATTGCGCTTATTTGGAATACGTATTACGCGCGAAAATACATAGTGATGTGAACGTTACTCTTTATGACACAATGTCGAGAGTAGGTATTAAAATAAATGTCGAGATACGGACACTTGTGTTTACGTATATTAGTGTTCTCACAGTAAGTAAATAAAAACACAGTCTTATCGAATTCAATAACTTCATTTTTACAAGTGCTACTTAACGCTAGTTGGACCTATATTATAAATTGTATTTAGGTACTTACTAAAATATCACTAAGGAATATCAATATCACCGGCCTTATTGCAAAAACTTGTATGTATACGCACCTACGCACCTTGTACCTACGCACTTGTATTCAAATTGTATCCTTACGAGTATTCACAATTAAGCCTCAGTAAGTTTTACCCCAGCTAACTAAAACTTTCTTACTACAACAAAATAAATAATACTCGTATGGACATACATTGTTTTCTTTCACAACCGCTAATTAATATTATTTATTAAATATTATAATTGATTTACGGATTTCGAAATGCACGTGATTGACCAAGACTTTCCTTACAGTTACAGCCTTCGTAGTCAAAGATCGCGATAAACGAAAACATAATCAATTGAAGTAGGTTAATGGCAAGACATTCAGGCGGTTTGGTATTCAAATTGGTTGATTAATTAATAACTGTTACTAATTGTCTGTTTACTTTTATTTAAATACTCAAAACAACAATATATAGTACCAAGGTGCACGTCAATCTATGACGTTTAGAAAAATATATCGATACGATAATCTTCAGACACTTGAAAGCCATATTAATCGGTTCGATTACACCTACGTCGATAGTTTGAAATTGTGTCTGCATAGAAATTTTACTGTATTAGTGTGATAATTTAACTTAGTGTTGTGGTATTGTTTAAGTGTGCGTGAGTAGTAACGAGAAGAAGAAATGCATTTGTAGTTAGATCGTTTACATGTGTGCTACCTCGTCCCCCTCGGAAATTGGCAGAATGTTTTGTTAGGAAAGTTATAGCGATACCGTCTCCCCATACTAAATCCTCAAAGATCCAAATCTAATTCTGTGGTAAATTCACTGAAGCTGGTACGAATGGAATGAATGAAATGAATGACATCTATCATTGTGTGCATGCGGCCATGTTATACCAACCTGTATCTACTGTCATTTTGACATCCACACATAGATACTTTCTGTCACTTACTCGATCCATTCGTGCCAGCTTTGTTGAATTTGCCTGTACTATGGCAAGCTCCTATTGTCCGTCAGGATTCAATTTAGTCAATACATGGCTGTGACAACTCACAAAACTATTTAAGAAATACCCTTTCAACAACTAGACCGTGTAATGTTTCAGATACGCCATTACGCTGTGGTACTTCGATGCTAAGGAGCGGGCTGAAGCGTTAAAACGACATCGCCGTAAGTATTATTTTACCTTAATTATGGAGTACAGTTTCCTCACGATGTTTTCCTTGAAGTGAAGAAAAACATCGTGAGGAAACCTGCATACACCCGCAAAGAAATTTAAGGGTGCATGTGAAGTCCCCAATAAGTACTGAGCCAGCGTTGGAATCACGCAAAATAGGCACGTTTGATGACGAATAACGTAAAAAATGGCCGGGATACAACAACAAAATGGAGTACAGTGAACCAATTGGGGCCCTAGGCAACTCAAAATATGAATTTTTATTAAGGGTCTATTCGAGTTCTACTAACATTGTAGATCAAGATAAAACCCTTGACAAATAATACATGAATTTTGAGTTAATACTGTTTTTATCTAGGTGTACAATATATTAAATAGACGTTAATTAATCATATTATTACAAATAAAATCTAAATATGACATGCCGTGTAATAAAGAGGCAAGGCTTGATATAGATCACCTACGTCTGAGGAGGGATTCGAACATACGTATGTCAGCTTCCTAGGCTGAGGCTGTTGCCTATTATTACCGGTCAATTCTTGGGTATCTCATAAGGCCAAGCGCCTTTGGCCATCCATACCTTAAGTGCAGGCTAGCAAGCAATGGGTCAAAATTCTTTTCGTTGTCTTGTTTCATACCACTCTGTCAAGCTTTGTTCCATATTTGTCCATATTTGTTACTTTTTTTTCTCTCTTGACGAACAACGTATTCTGGAAAACTGCGCGTGTCAGTATTTCTTTATCTATATTATTACTCATGATATATTTATGTTGTGTCATACTTCATACAATATCTCGCCTAATATTGATTGAATTACTAATAGATATGTTCAATTTAGAGCAATCATTAGTCACTCTATGTAATGTTGTGCAATGTTTCGACTACGCACTTTAAAAATACTTACACTTATAATTATACTATACCACCACCCACCACCACATCAGCCTATGCGTAGATATAGACGCATTAGGAGGTAAATGCCCGTAATCGCCACGCGGGGCAAGCGGATTGGCGATCGCAGTAATGTGTCCACTATGATAACATTGATAATATGATAATCAATCTTTTATCAAATAATGGTCAGTGACTTTTCAATCCCTTAGTCGACTCTTACGACACCCGCAGGAGTTGTGGTGGCGACAAATGTATTATTCCTCACGTCACCACACGTTATTATACTAAGGACTGTTCATTTTACTAAGAGGACACACTTAAACGTCTATTATACATCGGTTTTAAAATCGATCGATGAACAGTTTACAGCCATGAAATTAGCAAAGCCATCTTTTTCAATTGATATATGTTTGCTTTTCAAGTATCCATTAATATATCTGATAAGACATACTCAATTTGATAATCGTAAATTGATTCTGCACAATGGTGTACAGAAAAATATTCACTGTGAAAGATTGCAAATATCTAGGAAATTTGAAATCGACGTTATACTAAATCATTAAACAATTTAGAGAGTGTCATATGCTTGAAGATTCACTGAAGTCTAAACACAGAAATCTGAGTTGCATACCTTAAAATTGGCTATTGAACTTTACGTCGTTTCACTAAAAAAGTATGGAATTTTCGCATTTTGGTGGCCCACAAAAGGTACCTAAAATATGATAGTAATGACATTACCGCAGTCCTAATACTGTCATGCTGTCGTAGAAGAGTATGTGCCTGTGTAGAAAATCATAAAAAAAAAAACATTTTCGGGAAGAACGCCCTTGCTTGCCGGGCAATTTGATTATAATATGGTCTTTTAACTGCTTCCTATTTCGCAAAAGGGCCAAGTTAGCGGGAATATTTATAGAAAATATTGCATCCAAAATCGGTTTTTTGATGTCTATCGAAGACATAGTATCTCTCACTGGTTATTTTGGTCTGATTTGGCAAGGGCACATCATAAGGGTCAGACATTAGAGCTATTTAATTAAATAATCATAGAATTTATTTAAAAAGACGACATCCATAAAATTGTCTTCATTTTCATCCTATATAGCGGCAATGCCCTATTGTGAAGATACACTTAAAAAACGATAGACGAAAAACTAAATCATTGAAAAAATTCAAACATGTATAGTTCGCAACTAGTTGTAAAATGTTAAAAAGTAGTTTGCAGAACATAAGTTTCGTGGCCAAACAGTAGTCTAAAAATGTAGTTGCCGATAATTAATATATTAAATTGAGACATTACTTATTATTTGTCAGAATCAGAATCAGAATCAGAATATTTATTTGTATAAACATAGGTAGATACATAAAGGTGGTAACATTTTGATTAAATTTTAGAGCACTATGTTTTACCCACAAAATGCGGGTGCACAAATGTAATGCTTACAAAACTAACATGCTACATGCATACAATTTAAATAAATCTGTTAAATATAAAAGAAGCCAATTAATTAAAAATGTCATGAGCTGAACTATTAGGTAATGTCGTGATTCATATAAAAATGCCAATTAAATTAAATAACAATATAATATTAATAATTGAAATTACTTGCTACAGTGAAATGTAATGTCAACGTCAAACACATTTTTAATCTTTTAGGAAGGCATCAATTGAGTAAAAACATTTCCTTATTAGTAATTCTGTCAGCTTCTTTTTAAAATATTTTATGTCTAATTCTAAAATGTCATTTGGTATCTTATTGTATATGAGCGGAGCCATCTTCAAAATATTTTTATTAAAAAGGGCTGTTTTGCCTCGTGGGACCCGCAACTTATGTTCGTGCTGGGGCCTTACTGGAAGTAGGCGTCCCCTAGAGGCCAGTACAAATAACTGAGGGTTACATTTTACAAAAAGTGCTATTTCCAATATGTAAATAGAAGGAAACGTTAATAATTTCAAATGTTTAAAAATGGGTAGGCAACTTTCTCTACGTTTCATACCAAGCATTCCTCGAATACAGTCTTTTTGGGCCTTAAAGATCATGTCTGTGTATGTTGAGTTACCCCAGAATATAACACCATAACGCAACCACCGCACCATGTCTATTTTTAGTTAAATAATATTTCACAATAAAAATAAAATATGATTAAAGAAAAAAATATTTACGTGAGGTTTTTCGTGTCCGCTTAGTAAAATGAACAGTCCTTATACGTTACGAATCAATTATTTGTAAATAAATAATACATATATTATTAGATGATATGGACATATGCCGGGGTGCGTGTTTTTTAAATTTATTAATTTATTTACATACGTAAGCTTACAGTGTGAAAACACCTAATCCCGTATATGCTACTTACATAATGGGTCGATTGCAAAAAAATTACATAAAGGCCTTAATGGGGAATGGATGAAATTATCCGAAATCTCTGATTTTTTTTCTGACGATAGGTATTCCTATCCTTCCTAAACTTCGGAAAAAGTTTCAGATTTTTCACATGTATCATTAATTTTCTAAAAATAAAAACATTTTCATATCTAGCTGGGTGTACTTTCACGGCTGGTCACGTCACTTTTAGTCCGTCACATATTAGAAAAAAATAGCTCAGTCACAATGACATTGACAGCTTTTTCACAAACATAACCTTGTTTGCCTTCGCTACGCTACGAGTTCCCTGCTACGATTCCTTTTCATTTTAAAACTAAAATTAATTATCTAGATGCATTCTTATCGTTAGCTTAACTTTACGACACAGTTTAACTAATCGGACTTACTTTCATTCAATTTATCTTTTTTTACAGAAAACCGCGAGCCTAATTCGAGTCAGTGATATTCGCAACGAAACTCGTGCGGAACATTCAGCCCGCCCACTAAGCGCATTTGTTCTTTCGCTGACCTGACCTAGAAGATAGCTGTCTATGGCTCGAACAATCATCGTGAAAAAAAAATACACGTAATAGAGATGCACCTATTTTATTGGTTCAATTTTTTTTCTGACAGTTTGGTATTTTTTTTTTCAAGTTGTAGTGGCGTATTTCCTCCAATTTCCCGATGATGTGTCCGAGCTATATTATACCTTTTTTATTTTAAAATTAGTACCGACACGTCATTTTTGACAATTGTTTGTACATTAGGCTAATGCGCCCTGAATACTAAAATGTTAAAATTTCCGGCCCTCCAATGATGGATTATATACCCGAAGGCATAATTAAAGTGTGAGTGCGCAATAAATGGACCAAAAGAGGGCCTTTTCGTATGAACTCCCACAGAGTTTGTAACTTTTTTTATTTTAAACCACAATATAAATCACAATCACTGTGGAATGAGGCAAGTAAATTATTAAATCGAAATGTAATTCCTATACCACAAGCTGGTGGTCTTTAAAATACGACTTTCTTTGACTACAACTGACCATAACTCTTTGACGTTCATATTTTTTTCTTTCTTTTTTTACTTTCTAGTTTATTTATATTTCTTGACCTGCTGTAACATCTGAAAATTAGTTAGGTTTGCTTAATCTCTTTTATTACGTAAAAAAGTATCACAGGAACGTTTCACAGCCGCCCACCAAGTTATTGTAATGGGCTAGTGGCTGCCACTTATTACCTAAACAAACAACTTAGCTCCTACAATTTTATAAATTATTATGACTTCTTGTCTACTAAACTCAACTCTTTTTCTAAAACGCGCATGATTGGCGTAACCGCCATGTGAATATTCTAACGAGTACCTACTCTTAGAGATAGCGACCTCTGTGCCGTATAACTTTGTTTTAATGACATGGTTAAAAAGATAGAAAAACGCCTCTGAAACTTCAAGTGACGATCCACTAGTGATGGGATGATGTTATCAGTTACGATTAATCGATTTGTGGTAAGATGAATGTTGTGTGATTATTTTACAAAAAAATATAACTTAACCATGTTACCTACAAGACGAAACGTGGAAAAAGCAGTATATTTTGTAATAATACCATGTATAGTTTTAATATTCACTCTGTCAACGGACAGGAAAGTCATATTATATAGCTTAGATGTAAGTAGTACTTTTTGTTGTCAATTTCGTGTGTTTTTAAAGGCCTTGAAGTATTATTTTATATTGAAAGTTCGACAAGTTTATTGTTATTTACATCCGCTGGCATATTTGTACTTTATTAATATATGTGCAATATAATTCTTTAAAAAAAAAAACAAAATACCTACTATGTTCCTTTCTCAATCCAGAAATGCAATTATCAATATGAAGATAAGTTACAAAATTGCATGAATTATTAAAAAAATACAAAAGTGACAGTAAAGGAAATGCCTATCATATATTTATAATTCTAATATATCAATCGCAATGTTTATTTTCATTATACCTACATTATTATTTTTTTATTACCCTTGCTGGTATACAAGATTTTTGTTCTGTATATTTATACATTCAGCGGATAACCTATGCCTAAGACTGAATTAAATTCTACCATTCAATGAAGATTTGTCATTTGAATAGTTATATTTATTTCAATTCATATCATTGTACAGAAAATAACCAATATTGCACTTGTGAGTTATCTAAATGTACAATTTGGTTTACAAATCTATACAAATACCTAGGTAAATTTTCAGGTTTACCTCATTATGTCATATTATTAATGTAAATAATCACAAAATCTAATATTAAAGTGAATAAACATTGATACAGAAGTATACACTTGTGTTTATTTGAAGACTTGTAGAAAAAATTCGGCCTCATGTAAGGTATACGTACCAATGCGATATTACGAATATTGATTTAGATTATTAATTAGTAAGATTGGAGTTGCCGTATAGGTACATATTAGCATACCTGGGATAACTTGGGGCATTTATACGAAAGTGATGTAGCAAAATATTTTATCGACTAAAAATATATTGATGTACTGTGAATAACAAAATCAAAATGTTATTCGGCATAAATAAATATTAGGTACTTACTCTTCAATTAAAATAAATTTAAACGGGTAGTCACGCGTTTATTTTAAAATATACAATTAATATATTGGCGTCTCCTCTGTTATTATAATAAGAGTAGGGTTTAGGGTCCAATGAATGAGACAATTACCAACTTCGTATTTGAGCACTGGTTTATTCTTCACCAATTCGCGATATTAAAACATCAATCTTAAAATAACACAGCGTATAAGACTACGTCTGCAACTGACCATTTCGATGACAAGAATGCCCCCCACCGACCATCAGTCAGGTTACTTATAGGACTGAGAGGGTCCGGGCGGGTGCAGGTGGCGTGACGTCACAGTGGCGTGATCGCCTGATCGGTCAGGTCAGGTGCAGCTGTTGTTTTTGTACATTGATTACTATTGGATATTTTTCACATTTTAGATTCTACATGATGACGCCGCCGTCACGGCCATACTGACATACGCACGTCCTCGTGCGTGTAGCTTTACAACAAAGCATATCAGAATCGAAAGAATGACTTTAACTGTTCGATCATCCTGACTGATAAATTATCTTGGCTTGATACCACAAATGATAAATCAGGTTAGCCTGGCCCGAACGTCAGGACTAGCCTCTTAGATCCTTCTGCATGTCACTGGAGGAGTCACTTCTTCTTTACCTGCTAGTCCGGGCATTGTTCTTTTTGCCCCTTTAGCGGAGTTATTGGTCCGGTGTCCTTCAATCAAAACGTACCTTTTCCTTGGCTAGACCGGACATTATTGTTTTTGTCCCTTTAGCGAAATGATTGGTCCGACCCGACATCTTTCAATCAACATATACTCATCTTTATTGGCTAGACCGGACACTAATACTTTGTCCCTTTAGCGTGCTTAAAACTGATTGGTCCGGCATAGCCCTTCAATCATATTTTTGTACTCCCTTTTTTGGTTTTATTCCATTTAATTTTTCTTTTGGAAAGCTACTATCTCTCAACAATATGCTGTCATTATCATTAACATTTGGCAAATGGTTATAGTGACAAAACGAATCAAACTATTGTCAATGTGACACACCGCCGTCACGTCATCATGACTAATTGACTACAATTTTCATTTTTTTTTATTAACTCTTTTTTTTTTTATCTAGTACAATGTTGATTCTATGTTGATTCTAGACCGCTTACGTAACTTTTTGTTTTGACTATTTTTTTTTTGTTGTTTTTTTTTATTTACTTTTATGTTTCTATTTTTTTTTTATCATTATTTTTTAAATTCGCATTTCGCCCTCAGCGTGACCATTTATTCTCCTTATACATGTTTATTGTAATAAGACATAAGTCAATGCTTTTTTTATAGACTATCTTGATTTTTTTTATTGACATAGCAATGTAAACCAAATTCAAATATGACCTCAATTTTAAACCGGCAATTTACATCGAACAATAACCACTTTTCACGCTTTTGTCATTGCTCAGAAATTTGTTTTGAGTTGACCAAATGAAATATTTTATCGTTCTATTTTCATAATTCCTGCCACCTGTCTTAGCTATGTTGTAGCGGCTGCACTTTTAACACATTTCTTGTAGACACAAAATTCAATTTCCATTTTATTTCATTACCATTGCAAACATATGAAATAAACAACCAAAATATTTTTCTTCCAAATGTTCCACAAACAGGCCATAGATTAAACACAAATTTTGATTTATTCGAATTGCATTTGGAATATTTTTTTGCCAACCCGCGATTCTTCAAATTTTCTCGCGCTCACTTTACGCTCAATATTCCCAGAAAGTCAAGAAAATGTTTTTTTGTATGGAACATGTACGTTGTATTTGCTGAACATCTGAACGACTCTCTGATATTTAGAGTGTAAGTACCTAAGATTTTTTTTCTTTACTTTTGGGATGTTTTGAAACCAATACTTTTGGTTTGGACTTTCATTTTTTTTTTTAGTTTTTTTTTTAACCCAGATATTTTAATATGCACTAGATTACTAACTGACCAGATCAAAGAGTGAGGTAAAATAAGCAGCAAGTTTGTTGACTTACTTCGATCGATTTCACTGCATAATATTCTTTGATGATATATGGTATGTGATATTTCTGATCATGTGAGCGTAATTTTAAGATAATATTGATTTCAGGGGCACAACGTTGGTCGCACGTTCTTGTGTTTTTTTTTTTTTACTTTTTTTTTGCTGATGTGTTGGTATATTACCTTTAAAACGATATTTAGTCACGATTGCAAGCTCGCCGTCAAGCGATAGATTCTAGAATATAGAACTTCACTTTTTTTTTTGGGGAAGTTAGAACAAAAGTCGTTGTGTCAATTTTTTTGTATCAACTGATGCAGTTTTCTGTGAATATCAACTATCTATGTCATCAAAGTAACACTAAAGTCGAATTACAGGACTAAAGTTTTAACATTCCTACAAGGCCCTTAAAGGCTGCCACCCAAATTTGTTTCAAATTGTGACATCACGGTTGCCAATCAGTGATAAGTTTACTATGGGAGAACAAGAAAATTGCTATTTTAACTGGGAACTAATAACTTCAATGTGAATGTTGTACAAGTTTTTTTTTTAAACTACAGAGTGAACGGCGAATTTTTTTGTAGATTTAACTACAATATGTCACAAAAATTAACACTAAGAATCAATACTATTGCACAGTAATACCAGCGTAAATAATAAATTAAAAAAGGTCATGAGCTTATCCTGACCTAGAGGTCGTGTAAAATTATTCACCACTAGACAGCATGTCTCAAATTCTATAATTTTCACAATTAATTAATTGCAATTCTCATTTACATTTGTGCAACGAAAATGACAACACTTCAACGCTCATTAGCAGTGAAATTCTGACGCCGTAACTTATTCACATTGTTATCGTGTTAAATTATTATTACTATTTGTCTATTATCATGTGCTGAAAACATGGAAATCCAAGAGATTGGCAGACGCTTTTTATTAAAGTCAATTTCAAAGTCAATTAGTTAACCAAATTAAATATACTTTGATGCCGACCTGTGCCAAGTTATAGGCACACCTCATTTTAAAAATCAAAGTGTCCTCAATAAAGGCTGTTAGTTTTTATTTTTGCCTGTTGTCAACTTTTCTAGGTAAAGGATGTCAACGAATAAGTGCCGTTGATTAAGATTGCCAACAATAATGACACATTTTTCTATCATGTTTTACGTACAATTTTGAGATGCATTGTGATATGTAGCACTCCAAACGAGGCTTTGAAAAAAGAAAAATATCACCCAACTTTAGGTGCTTTAACTGAAATGGTATTTTTTTTATATTTTTGAAAGTTAAAAATCGCTTTCATGATATATGAAAGTTGTTTTTTGCAGTTAAGCTATTGATACCGCCCTTCTAAGGAAGTTAAATCACTTTATTATATTGTAATCAGTAAATATTGTAATTTTCGACTATAACTTAATGACAAAAGTGTTTTACGACTACCACTTACAACTGCTAAAGTTTCAAACTGATACGAGTGACATGTGACAACAGATTTCAGCGTTTGTAATTTTTATACGTAAGTACCCGATGCATACATTTTTTATTTTGCTTAATTTTTTAGACATTTAGTCTTAAATACTTCTTCAGAAGACTTTAAATTTAGACTACATACTTTGTTGTCATTTTCATGATGACGCAGAATTTAAATAAAAATCCTACTTTAGATAGTAATTTATTGATGTCGATGGTCACTGAACTCTGACGCCGTCAACGCGTCATATGTGTGAGCAAGTATTTTAGCGTCAAGTCTTAGGGCAGTGTTAAAGGGCTCTCTTTTTTTTATTACGCCAAAAGATATTTGATTGGTATTGGCTTGTGTTTTTTTTTTAGTATCTTTTTTTGTTTTAATTAGTTCAGTCTTTGTGAACTTTAAACCAGAAGCTACTAGTTCCTAAAAAAATCCGGATCATTTATCAATTTGGCCAGTAATGGCACAAAATGGCATGGCCATTTATCAATTTGGTAACTATTCAAAGGCAAAGGGCACCTATTGGGTCTGATATTATAATCGCACATACGCATTGCGATTTCAGCGTTTTTTTTTTTTTATTACTAGCTACATGGGTCTAGTAAGAGATTAGATTCAGTTGGAAATAACCAAGAGATAAGTAACCAATCAAATTGATTCAATTTCCCCGATTGTACTTATTCACGTGTTTAGATGTTTATCGATAAAGTCGCTGAAATCTTTTTTTTCACGACGTTGACGATTTGTTTCTTATCTCGTTAAGGTTTTTTTTTTTTTTATACCACGTCGGTGGCAAACAAGCATACGGCCCGCCTGATGGAAAGCAGTCACCGTAGCCTATGGGCGCTTGCAACCCCAGGGGTGTCACATGCGCGTTGCCGACCCAATAAGAACTTGTACACTCCTCTTTTGAAGAACCCCATACTGTAGTCCAACGGGAAAACGTTTTTGTCAATTGACTAACTATCAAACAAATTATTGATTGTTTGACAATAATTACGCATCAATGTCTCAGAAAAAGTTATAGGTACCGGAAATTGGGACACAAATTCCTACTTATGTTCTCATTATGATGTGACGCATCGTGATCGGTAAAATCGAATGATAAGTCATGTACTATATTGTACGTGCAGATTGTTAATTACGGGATTATTAAGATACTTCTCAAACCTGCTTGTTCAAAAAATGACTCACTATTATTGCAATTCATGAGACTGCTTAGTCACAATTATATTCTACACCAGGCTCAAAGAGCCATGCAAAGCAGTTAAAATTATCACTTGTTTGCTGGTATTTGCGGTAGGTATTGTTGCCCGTAGCTGAAGTTCCATCTTCCTTTCGTTTCTTGTACCGCATAGGACAGAACGTAGCGTCGTGGTTGATGTAGTTGCACACGTAGCAGGGAACAGTAGATTTAGGTTGGTTTGTTTTTGTTCAAACGGCCGTCATAATCTTCACCACGGTGACCAATTTCTTCGCATAATTTGCAATTCTCTCGAAACTACTGTATCGATGTACGTAGTTTTATTGATGAAACTCCTGGGATCACTCTCTTTATAGGTGGCTTCCACATTCCTTAGTTTAGGTGTGAAACCGCGGAGAAAATTCTCTTGATCGATTCTGGTATGTTCGGATCCGATGGAATCATCTTTGACAGAGAATAGACGAAAATACTACTCGTAGCTACAGCTTTCTACTGCGTCCAATCCAACCGAATAGGCCAACATTTAAGCGAATGTAGACTTGATTTGATGGCGAATTTGGGTTCGGCACTTCTGATATTGGCGTCTCCTCTGTTATTATAATAAGAGTAGGGTTTAGGGTCCAATGAATGAGACAATTACCAACTTCGTATTTGAGCACTGGTTTATTCTTCACCAATTCGCGATATTAAAACATCAATCTTAAAATAACACAGCGTATAAGACTACGTCTGCAACTGACCATTTCGATGACAAGAATGCCCCCCACCGACCATCAGTCAGGTTACTTATAGGACTGAGAGGGTCCGGGCGGGTGCAGGTGGCGTGACGTCACAGTGGCGTGATCGCCTGATCGGTCAGGTCAGGTGCAGCTGTTGTTTTTGTACATTGATTACTATTGGATATTTTTCACATTTTAGATTCTACATGATGACGCCGCCGTCAAATATTAAAATATCAACATTTAAATTGTCATTTTGATTAAAATGACATCTGCATACTTTTACTATCTGAAGAGGCCCGATATCAGATATGACATCGAACCTCTGTACTGTAATCGAGAATGTTCAATAAGTACATCTTTTATTATAATTATATCGACATCTTTTTAATCGATATCAAATCCCTATAACTTGCCCCCAGTTATCCCAGGTATGCATATTAGGTCCGTGACAAGCACTTGTACGTTTACCTTAAGTTCTTATTATGAATCAAATGACACCTAAGCTGTCAAATGACCATTAATGCACTGTATAGGCATTGCAACATGGGTCACGAATGATTAGCGGTGCACATAATCTTTAAAAACATGCCAAAAAGCGTATAGAACAATTACAAAAAGATATCGTATACATATTACGTGATTATATTCTTCATCAGCCCCAACAAATCTTGTTTTAGACAAGACTACATATCTCTTTTTGTGTGAATAAAAAAGAAACGGGTAGCATTGAGAAGGCTGCTAGTTACTGTCAAACACAAGACATGTAAAGGCCGCAAGTCTTACAACTAACTGCCTTCCCCATTCGATATTACGCGATTTTACATACGAGTACTATCGAACGCCCATCCTTACTTTTTAAATGGTAACCCGAGACGTACTGGCCACTGACGTTTTTGACATTTACAAAACGTAAGAGACACATCACATCACGCACATCATTCACATCAATAATACAAATGGAGACAGTGATTTTAATATCTTAGTACTTTTACAAAAATATGCTTCAAAATAGAATTCTGAATGTTGTTGAGGGGCCATGGGGTAGGGCGACAATTTATTCTGAAGAACCAGAAGAAGAAGCGAGAAGAAATGAAGAAATCCAGGTAAGTAATTCATTAATTACCTATTCAACTTTATTTGACGGTATTTATGTTTATTGGTTAGGGTAGACCCTGCTCTATTATACCCTTTTGGACGCCAATGGTATATCGACACCGTAGTTTCAACACCAAAGAACGATATCTAAAATACATATAGGTCTTTACTTTACTTAGGCTGCCTTTTACCAAACTTTATTATCGCTTACTCTCTGATAGATCATCATCATCATATTCAGCCGTTATTCGCCCACTGCTG
The DNA here is from genome assembly GCA_025490895.1 of Thaumatotibia leucotreta. Taxonomy (NCBI): domain Eukaryota; kingdom Metazoa; phylum Arthropoda; class Insecta; order Lepidoptera; family Tortricidae; genus Thaumatotibia; species Thaumatotibia leucotreta. The sequence goes on along the minus strand of JALPQI010003507.1, from coordinate 52,316 downwards.
AGCATAGGCCTCTCTTCTTGTACGCCACTGGTCCCGGTCCTGAGCTAACCTCATCCAAAAGTGACCCGTATTCTTCCGAATGTCGTCCACCCATCGAGCGGTCGGACGCCCTGCGCTTCTCCGATCTGGAAGCGGCCACCAATCCGTTAACATTTTGGTCCACCTGCCATCACGCTGCCTGGTAGGTCATCATCATCATCATCATTTCAGCCATAGGACGTCCACTGCTAGACATAGGCCTCCTCAATAGACTTCCATTAGCTAAAATGGCAATGGGTAGGGCACATTTCTCGAAGAACCGATGCCCGTTGGGGCAAGAAGGTACTCGAGTGGAGACCACGTACTGGCCTGATAGGTAGTATTGTCAAATTGCTATGGAGTTTTGACGTTACTATCCGAGAGTAAGTGTTATTCTTCGAATAAAAGTTTAGTCAAATCGACCCTTAGAAGTAGATTGTATAGTCAAAGATTTCTAAGAATAAACTTTTGACAGTTTAGATATGACCCTTAAATCTATGACGTTAAGGCTATCTAAAAAATGGTTCTGTTGCCGGACACCAGACCGACAACATCGTCAACTCCTGATGATGCCTCGTAGAGAGGCGAAACACGTGTCGAGTATAGTGTTATTGGTGGTGGTTTGTTATAGTTATTTGCGTATTTATTTTTGCGGCGGGAGGGTGGGAAAATTAATTGCATGCAAAAAATACGCAAGTAATTATAGCGGGTTACACTAATTAGCTACACATTCTGTATCGCGGAAGAGCAAAGCAATATTGTTCATTCATGAAAAAGTTTCAAACTAATGTCAATTGTTTAAATAAATAGACCCGAAGTAGAACTCAGTACTACTTTGTTATCTGGTACAAAATCGAGCAGAACATGGAAAGGGACCCGGAAACCGTGGTAGCACCCATAGAGTTTTTTATTCAGGGCACTGAAATCTATGACATATCAAAATTTCAGAAGATTTAACTGAAACCACATTTTCCATACTTTAGGCCCGGGGTCCTTTGGAAATGTAAAATGAAAGCATTTTTTGTATTTTATTTTTTATTTGTCTTCTTCATCACTTATCCTCCTGAGTGGTAGCTTTTTCAAAGCTGGTCCCATAGTAAAACTTGGCTGTAATCATGAGTAGATCATGAAAATATGATTTTGTATCATTACGTTTTATAACATTTCATCAAGTATATTTCATTTGGAATGTAATTTTTTGATGATGGGGTGTATAGCGAAGCTAAACATGGCTGAACCAATTGGGTTATCTTGTTAACAACCTGCAGAAGAAAACAAAACGTTAGATCTGTATGATAATTTAAATGGAGAACTATAGCACTGCCAAAGAAATTTGTAGGTCAAAGGAATTTTACGAATACGAAATGTGAACATAAAGCACGCTACAATATATTATTCTGCAATTTTCTAAACGTATGCAGAAATAGGGTTTTAACTTATGTGTAGTTAAATTGCTGTACCAAATGTTATTAACACCTGAGGTCATACCAGCGCTATACCAACTTTGTTACTAATAATTGCGGATAATTAAGTTTTTATTAAAATATCTCATATTTACGTGAAAATAAGTAAATAATATTGTTTCTATAAATTATACAATTAAAATTACCAATAAATAAGATATCTCAACGACTGTTTTTAGAAAATAAGGATTTACTATTGTAAGAACATTTCATTGTTGTGGCAATATTTTCGTAGATTCTTTGGCCTCGAACTCCAATTAGTGGTTTAGGTGGGTGAATCAACATTTTTCGGTGTGCTATTTATTACCATGGTTACCATCTCCCCTGGTTTTATGTAATTATGGAGGTCAAATTACGTTACCTACTTGAATTATGAAAACATGTAGGTATGTAGTCCATGTTTATAGGTGACCCGTTAAGGAAAGGGCTTATTAAGTTATTAACACGAGATTCTCTGTCACTCCAACGAAGGCGTCGTTAAACAGAGTGACAGAGACTAGAATAGAACGCGCACGTTTTTAGACAGATTTTAGAAGCTGCTTTTGCTGCTAATTTTCTTGTCTCTACGCATCTTTGGCTTAAAATATGTTCTAGGACCCAGATCCGGAGAGGCCAATTACATTTCTCATGGAAAAGAAAGAATCTGAGCAGACGTTCGGCTCAAGTGTCAAGTTTGAGACCACCTCAATGAAAAGTGCGACGTTTCAAGATGCCCTTGATATTTATAGGTAATTAAGCCCTACCAAAGGTTGCCTGGAAGATATCTCTTTAGCGATAAGACCCTTTTGTGTTACCTCTACCTTTAACATTCAATTTTTTTGTTATTTTTTTATGTTACGAGGTGTGCAATAAAGAGTATTGTATTGTAAGCCAAGTGACACTGACCATTTATTTATCAAAGATTGATGATGGACAGCAGCATCATGAATCATAGTGGACACACTACTGCAATCGCCAACCCACTTGCCCAGCGTGGCGATTATGGGCATTTACCTCCTAATGTGTTCTTACGCATAGGCTAACGGCATCACTGGGACTGATATAGGCTGATGATGTGATGTGCCATGTGAAGCCATTTCAAACACTATACTCCTGTATTTTTGAGCTGAGGAGACAAACCACAGCTTTATTATTTGTTAGACAACATTTTACATGTGAAACATGAACCCTGATGGGCGTTTAGATAATATTGAAATGAATTGAATCCAAAATACTTAAGTAGTTCCCCAATTTAGGCTCTATTACTACCCAGCTACCCACGTATTATCGTACTAAATACAATGTTACAATTTCAGGTTACCAAACTTCGAGGCGTCGTTATTTGCGACTATCTTCGAGGACACGATCACAGAGTTGCGGATATTAGGTACCAGTACCGTAACTTCAATAAAGCATGTCGCATTCTTCATAGCGGTTTTATCTATTGCTTTTATTTTGCATGATAAACTATTAATTATACGCTCGAACCAAATCCTATTGCTATTACCTTGCCTTGCATGCAATTTACTTCTTCAATTCTTCAGCGAGCAGTCGAATCTCACGGAATACATCCTCGTAAGGCTCATGGTCCTACCTGTAGTACTACTATTCACAATTACATTTGTTATGTCTTGCAAAACTTTAGATCAAACTAAAATCAACTTTTCACTACAGGGTCGCGTTTTATAAAGTTACAATTTACAATTTCGCTGTTTGCCTCTCTAACGCACGCACATATTGGCTAGAAAGAGAGGCAAACAGCGAAATTGTAAATTGTAACTTTATAAAACGCGACCCAGGTGGCGCTTTTTTACGCGCTAGAAATGGTTTATTTTAAATCAGGTCGAAATCTTCATATGTACTGAAATACTGAAAACCGTCGTACGTACTAGTGCGAAAATAAAATTCGTAACTCGTGTCGATTTAAAGCACTCCCTTCGGTCGTGCTTTAATTTACCTCCACTCGTTTCGAACCTCATTTCTTTCGCACTTGTATCGTAATGTACTATTATTGCCTGCCGAGTAGATCAAAATTGCAATGACAAATTTTAGGTATTTCTCTTGTATGAATGGACCTTCCGAGGATGTAGCTGAACGCTAAGTCCCGCCTATGTCAAATTGGTGTTTACTCTTACCTACTCAGTGTATCGGACGTAGTTTTGTCGCCACTCAGTCCTTCCGCTTAAATCGCTGTTTAAATATCCGCGTGGAAAATAGAAGTTTTTAAAAATAATGTTCAAGTTAAAATGCCACCATAACCATTTAATCATTCGCAGTTGAATGCAACACTGAAATGCGTATAAGCAAGTTACAATCGGATATGGGTCTGTTGCTGGCCCTCAAGTTTGGCGTCATGCAGCCTTTGTTCAAGGACGTGCTAGACGACATCGACCCCAAACGCTTGGCCTGTGACGAATACAAACTCAACAAGCTGGACGCAGACAGGTACAATCTAAAACACAGCTACATATTGAGGGCTGCGTGGTCAAACCCGATATGTCGAGATATTTTTTCATTGAAAACCTTTTTTCTTTTATGTGACGAAGGTAGCCAACTGAGCTCTCAGCCCACCTGATGAAAAGCAGGAACTGAGGCCTTTAGACATAGTGACCAAAAAATCGCCTATGCGCTGCCTACCCTGAGGACTTAGATGGATTGTCTCTATCTATGCCAGTGATTCCACCGGCTATCTTACCCCCGCCCCAAATCGAAACACAGCAGTTCGGCGGCAGGTTGACGGGTAAGACGGTGGTAGCTATCTGGACGGACCCTACACGAGGTCCTACCACCAGCTGACGTGTCATATAGTTCGTATTTCCAAAACCGGTTTGCTCGAGTTTTCGGATTTGCTAGGATATTCGCCGTTTTCGGTGGTATATACTAGACCTTGGAGTATAGTGTAGAGCTCTTCCACCAAATAACGTAAGGTGATCGTGAAATTGCTTTACAACTTTTACGTGGTAGGGCATTCCTCAGATTGAATTACATTGGGTCAAAGCATACATTCATAATGTTCATCACCAAATTGCTTAATTTGGTTATGTTCGGTGGCTTGGTCGCCTATTACTCGCTTGGAAACTTGGAAAGTATCAAGCTAATATTAACAAGATAAGATGCCTCGTTGCCGCCCGTTTAACAAAGGCTATAGTCATGTGATACTCAAGTTTTAAGATATCTTACCATTGCTAATAAATCTAGTTTTCCTCAGGAAATATCTAGCTGAAGTGCTGCACTCATCATACATGGACTTGGCGCTAAACAAGAGTTACAAAGCCCTCGCAGAACACGTGAAGGAGATCGTAGACCGGGACAACTACCGCTCCGAACTCCAGGAAGCTGAGGCTAAGCACAGATTGTACGTGTTATACTGTTGTGGACGTCTAACGCCTGCTCGAAAATGCCCCCAAAAACAATTGTTCAATTGTGCCAAGGGGGGCTGGACATAGCGTTTTTCTTAACGCCGCGCATATTTCAACGCAACATCTTTGACAAATGTTTATAGAATATCGCCAATCAAAACTTTGATGGACCAATCACAACTGTTTTTAAATGGCGGTTTAAGTTTTTATAGGTTGATTTTGAAATTCTTTGCCGTGATACATTGAAGAGGGGGTGACACTTGTCAACTAAAATTCAGGACCGTTTTTGAAAGGCAATTTAGTATGGCGTGCGGCTTCCATGTTTTATTTGTTCGTAGCTGTAAAGTCTTGGACAGGGACACACACAAGGAGGTGTGCCTATCATAGGTGTACCTTCTGCATTCTCTTTTGAACGTTTTCATGCGAAAATTAAAGGGAGATGCTTGAAAATTGGCTCGCTTTTAAAATTTTGAACATCTAATCTCGACTAACGAATAACGCCATAATCACGACTAATCATATTTGCTTTTTTTAACAGCATCCGACATGTCCTCTTTAGGTGTTGTTGAGGTCGTAAGCATGACAAAACGCCTTTAGGAGTTTTTGGCGTTCAAAAGGTAAATGTCAAGTAAATGCTTAGGTACTCTTTCGCCCACATAATGGCAAAACTCCAAAGCACACTGCCTCTATAGCCAAACAAAAAAATCATTGCGTGAATCGTACCCTATAGATCCTATATATATACCTAATAAAGTTTCACATGTACTATTTCTGTTTTTTGTGATAGGCTACTTAGTCTACCTACATTTTCTGGGTGAATCAACTTTTATCTGTCTGTTATTGCCATGGTAACGGTCGCCTGAGTCACGCTAGTTTTATGAAAAATTATGCTACTTAAACTATGCAAACATACATTTTCTGGTGTTAATAAGCCCTTTTCTTAATGGGCCGCCTACACACGTGCACTAGTTGCATGTTTGCCTAATTTAAGTAGCATAGTTTAGCATAAAACCAGCGTGACTCAGGCGACCGTAACCATGGCAATAACAGACAAAAGTTGATTCACCCATCTACATATTATTAATTTATGTACTCTAGACTACGACGAGAAACGAATCGACAACTGAGACAGCAACGCAATCACATCAAGTCCATCACGTATGACACTGACGCCATCATTGACGAGCTCCATACACAAGTGGAGGTATGTACCTAATACACAAAACTGGCCAAGAGCATGTCGGGCCATGCTTGATGTAGGGTTCCGTAGTTATTCAAAAACACCTGGGCCGATTGTTTCAAAATAGTTTTATTTTCCTATATCAAAATCAATAGTTATTTGTTATACAAGGGTGCAAAGTTGTATTTTACCCGCGAGTATGAAATTGAAACACGAGCAAGCGAAAGGATTCTATAGTTGAACCACGAGCGAAGCGAGTGGTTCTAAAATAGAATCCTGAGCAGCGAGTGTTTAAACATACGAGAAGTAAAATACATTTGCACCCGTGTGTAACACAAAACTTTTCCCCTCACTATAGCGAGGAAACTCAAAAAAGGTAATTATTTTGTTCACATTACAATCATCATCGGGTTAGTGATAATAATTTTCCAAATGCATCATGTATTTAATGCAAGATTTTGTCGCAGTAAACTTACCACGAAAAAGTAAACGCAGCACGATTTTAACACATTCCTGTAGTTGCACACCAACGCCAATGCATTATTAAATCATTCTCATTCATTATTTTTACAAAATTATAACAGAACACCCTGAAAGTTGTTCAGATTACTATTTTTATGCGTGTTCGAGTCGGTAAATAAAGATTATAACCTATAATATTCTTTGACAATGTTGACGTTGACATTTTCTGCGTTTTGTGATTGCATCTAGTCATCTTATCATCATTCACTAAAACAATTGTTACTTATGGAATTTTAGGATTTATATGTTAAAATCATCATATTATATAAAGGTTTGTATTTTACACTAAATACTGAAACAAATTATTTAATTATCATTAATATGGAACAATTTCCATGAGCATTTTACGTTTTGTTATTCCAAAACCAAAATCATTACTTTGCCACACAAGTGAATAATATGCGTTTTTACACGTTCGTATTAAAGGATAAACGAGCACTTTACGAGCTAGTGAGGGGAAAAAATAGTTTATTTCGTTAACAATAAGGGTACAATGTTGCAAAGGTTAGGAACTTCCAGTAAGTATCTTAGATTGTAATTTTTTTTGCTATTTTTTATGTTATGAGGTGTGCAATAAAGAGTATTATATTATATTTTTTTCATACTTGTAACAGGAAGATCCTGCTCTTCCATATTCTATACATACAGGGTGGTCCAAACCTTGACGTCAAAAATTTTTTTTTAGATTCCTCTCGTCATGAGCTATCAGAATATACCCCATGTATGTTAGCCGATTTTTTGTAGTTTTCGAGTTATGAATTTTTGAAATTTTTTTTCTTTGAGAAATTCTAAAGTGAAAAAAATTATTATAAAAAAAAACTTTTGGGTTTTTTTAACAGTTACTTTTTGTAAAAGTATTACTACAAATAAAGCATTTACTGACAAAAAAATTAACGTCCTCACTTTGATACAAGTAGGATAAAAAAATACCAAATTCAAAATTTTACGTTAAAAACGCATCAAAATAGCATTAATGTACGTAAATAAACAAAATAAAACTTATCCCAAGTATTTTTGGTATTCTAAAGCCTGCCCTAGACCTTAAGCCTTCGTAAAAGCAAAAAAAAAGTGATACTTAATAATGAGGATTTTTTGGAGTAATCGGTTAAATAAACATAAAAAAAAGCTCCTGAATTTTTTATTTAAAAATAACGTAAAATTTCGTCAGTTTGTTGTTTTTATCAATAAACAAAGACAGAAAATACCACGAAAACTCAATTTGTGTAGTTACTATACGAAATTTTACTTTATTTTTAAATCAAAAATTTAGAATTTTTTTTTTAAGTTTATTTGACCGACTACTCCGAAAAATCCTCACCATTAAGTATCACTTTTTTTTTTGCTTTTACGAAGGCTTAAGATCTAGGGCAGGCTTTAGAATACCAAAAATCCTTGGGATATGTTTTTTTTTTTTATTTACGTACATTAATGCTATTTTGATGCGTTTTTAACGTAAAATTTTGAATTTGGTATTTTTTTATCCTACTTGTATCAAAGTGAGGACGCAATTTTTTTTGTCAGTAAATGCTTTATTTGTAGTAATACTTTTACAAAAAGGAACTATTAAAAAAACCCAATAGTTTTTTTTTATAATAAATTTCTTCACTTCAGAATTTCTCAAAGAAAAAAAATTTCAAAAATTCATAACTCGAAAACTACAAAAAATCGGCTAACATACATGGGGTATATTCTGATAGCCCATGACGTGAGTAATCTAAAAAAAATTTTTTGACGTCAAGGTTTGGACCACCCTGTATACATACAGTAGTATTTTAGGTATAGTACCTATTCTATAACTATTCATAACTTTTTTTTATTTTGGACCCAAAGATCAAAAGTTAGAGGGGAGACACAATTTTTGTTTATTCGGGAGCGGCTATCTCCGAAAATATAGACTTTCTTCTGAGACCCGCTGACCATCCTCTGTGTGGCCATTCAATAATAGTGCCATTGAAATTTAGTTAACATTTTCTTTGTTTTATTTCATGTAAAATTTTGTTATTTACAGGCTTTACGGTCTGGTTCAGAATCCCCAGATAATTATATCCGTCAGATAAAGTTATTGCTGTACTGAACCCAAGACATGTAAAAGATCACTAACATTTATCAGACAGATACCTAAATTTTATTCTCGAGTTGTGAAACAGGTCCTTACGGCCCTTATTCCTAAACATCTCCTAACTTAGGAAGCCGCTAAGTGTTTGTCCTCTTCGGTCATACAGACATATTGATAAGACTGAAAGGGACAAACAATACTTACAGCTTGTTAAGTTAGGAAACGTTTATGAATAAGGGGGTAATACCACTTACAAATGAAAAAATATATATAGTAAATAAATGTAACAACATATATGGACAAAGAATATGGTCTAACTACCTGCCTGGTGTCTTAAACAGTTTTCCCAAAAATATTATAAGTAGTATGGAGAGGAAACCAACTCAAACTAAGAATATTATTAAGAAAATGTTCCTTCAAGATCTCAATAATGTATAAGTGGATAAACTAAAATATAGAATAAAAAGTAAATGTTTAGTAAATAATCTTAGACTTTAAAAATTGTACTAAGCTAAAACATTGTAACGTTACTTACTTTCTTATAAAATAAATAGTTAAAATTTGAATTTGATTATTTTTTTTTTACCGTAAGTTTGTGCGCAGGACTTCACACTGAACGCGGAAACTTGCGCGCGCTACGTCAGCAACTGGGAGCGCGCGCGCACTGAACAGCATCTACAAACTATCTACGATACCGAATATGCGCCTTCGCAAGTAAAACACATACCCACAATATGTAAAATTAGTATAGGTAATTTCACCAGAGTTGAGGTGAATGATTACACACACATCCAAATGAAGTACTAATTGCAAATGCATCAAAATATTGAAGCAGATCCCTTGAACAAACTTTTTGGTCAATCTTACAGTTGCAATTGGGTTTGCTGTCAGTACGAAAAACGAACACTAATTTCAAATTCCCCGTGTGTTTACATGACATGTTGATGTGTGCGTGACCTCAACTCTCGTGGAACTATCTACATATATAGTTCCTCCTAGTATAATAACTAGTATAGTAGCATAAAATGGGTCTATATCGAATCGCATAAAAGTGTTGTTCCGAATATTATGTCGCATAAGAATTTTACGCCGAAAATTGTTTCGCCGAATTATTGTTTCGCATATTTTTCATGTGTCGAAGTTTTTGCGCCTAAAGTCGTCTGTCCGAAACATTATTCATCCTAATGCTTATTGTGTCTAAGATTCCTTTGCCGAAATTGTATTATGCATATGTTTGATGATCCTAATATTGTATATTCTAAAATTGCTGCTAAACATAACGCCTACTAAAATGAAATAAGACCCGCCAACATGTCGACGGAGCCCCTAGCAGGGCTCCTATTTCCGCTCTAAGGGACAAAAGATACCTAACGAACCTATCCAGGTGGATTACATGATTTTGAAATGTTTTTCTTTTTCATTCGGGGGGCTCCGCCCCCCGAGCCTCCCTTGTGGGGGGCTTCGCCCCCCGTCCCCCCTTATTTGGTCTTTCTCCTAGCAGCTGGAGCAGACCTAGTATTTGTATTGTAAAATGTCTAAGATTAATGTTTTAACCTAACTTAACCGTATCGGTTCTGCCCCTCTCGTTTTTCTGCAATCAGGTTATCTACAAATAGCTAATTCCATTTGATAGACGTGACAATTTATATTGATGTAGTTTAAAAGACTAGTGCTGGTATTTTAGCCACTCCAATAATAATGCGAAATATTTTTTATGACAATCAATATTAGTAATATTACATTTTAGATAATTTAAAAATCGGCATACGAATATTCGGCAAAACATACTTTAGAACTTCTATATGTGTATGCATAAAAATAATTCGGCGTAACGATTATTATGCCATTCAACAATATGCCAAATGTTTCGGCCAAAACATTTTCTGCACAATGAACATTATGCGAAGAGACGGGGCCTTTGGGTGACTTTGAGCCTTCTTATGAGGCCCATTGTAAGCGACCATGCTTCTGTACCGTATGTCATCACTGGCAACACACACTGATCAGACTTACTTTACCTACTTTTGAATATTAAATTTCCAGGTGGTCGAATATTTCAAGCAGCGCACTGACCATGAACAACGAGTACATACTGAAGTGGAACTCCTCATCAACATTGCTATCAATGTAGGTTTTAGAAAAAAAAAATATCTTGAGACATCGTACACATATCGACCTAGTCCTGCGGTAAGCTCAATTAAGGCTTGTGCCTCAGGGTACGATATAATATATACCTAATAGATACGTATAGATACTTAGATACATACACAGCCACGACCAAGGAACAAATATTTGTGATAAATGAATACACAAGCAATGCCTTCGCCGGGATTCGAACCCGGAACCTTCAGCTTCGTAGGCAAAGCCAGTACCAACTAGGCTACAAAGGCTGACACTTATTTTTTGGTATACTGAGACTTGGTAGTCATTTCCGGAGATTCACTTGTTCACCAGTGGACTGATACAAAGTTTGGATACAAATTGAGGCTGATGTTATTTATTTATAAAAAAGTTGACATTATGCCACACAAAAAAATGAGTCCCAACAGCCCTAGCCAACATGCCATTGTGCAATCGTATACGATAATAAATGTATGAGAATGACAGATTCAAACGACACGTCACGTGACCATTTCCATCACAGATGTCATGTATACAGATCAAGCAAACGTATATACTTAGCGTGTCAAATGAACTCAGTAAAATCTACTGAGTTGTCCGTCTTTAATCGCAGCTTGCAGCTTTCGGGCGTCAATTTTTGTAAGTTGAAATGAACAAAAACATTAATAATTAATTGCAATAACACAAAAAAATTTTAATACTCAAGGGCCTGAGCCTGAGACATATTTAAAATCATAGGCAAGTAACAACTTCAGTACAAAATCTGACACGCTCGGCCGCCATACAAATGAATGAACTTGTTTCTTCTATCCAAATCTAATTCTGTGATTTCCGTACACAATTATATTAATTATGGTCACGTGACTTATCGCTTATTAGAATGGTATCTTGGCTAGACTTGAATTCTAATCTTGTTTCAGGAGACATTGGAAGAAGTTGAGAAGTGGATGGAAAAATATGACAAGGACATGGAAGGAATCGATTTGAAAATACAAATAAAGAAGAACGAATATCAAAATGCTCGTGATGAGAGAATACATTTAGAGGAGACGGTAATCCCTGATATTCCTACATATTAATGATAATTAGTCATCCACCTCCTTTATTACGTCCATATTAGTGCTGTAATAATCAAGTTTAGTAAAAAAATGTACACGAACCTAAAAAACATGCATGATTCCATAATTACGAACAGACTTCTAGAATATCATTTTGGTTTTATTACGAACTAAAAATCTTAAATCTTGAGTTCAAATACCTACATTTTTAGTGAAATATATCTGCGAACGTGAAAGAAAGTCAGCTTTATATTTGTTTACATTTTAGATTCTACTGACTATTGGTAGGTAGGTATAGTCCTATCCTATTTTTAGGAATTTAAATTCACACCTATAGCATTGGAATCAGCTCCTAACACAGTAATTAATCATTAATCAGATCACCCTGCAACACCACTTTAAAATGTTGCTATGGTTGTATAGTAGTATTAAACTACGCTGAATTAACTAATAGGGCGTGTGGTGACGGCAGTAAGAATACATTTGTCACCACCCCAACTCCTTCGGGTGTCGTAAGAGTCGACTGAGGGATTGAAGTGTCACTGACCATTATTTGTCAAAATATTGATGATGGGCAGCAGCGTCATCATAGTGAACACATCCAATCCGCTTGCCCAGCGTGGCGATTATGGGCATTTACATCCTAATACGCTAAGTTAATATGAGAGGCCTACGTCCAGCAGTGTAGTATAGTAGTTTTAAACTACGCTGTGCTAACAAATACCCGCCTCCACAGATCGAAAAGCACGACAAGCTGATGAAGGACTGGATCCAGTTCAAGGATGAGCGCGAGAAGGCCCGCCAGTACCGCGAGAAGATGAACAACTCTGCCATCGCCGTGCAAGCCTGGTGGCGCGGGTTGCTCGTGCGAAGGCAGCTTGGGCCGTTCAAGCCGAAGAAACCGCCGAAGAAGAAGAAAGAGTAGCGTGTGAAAATAAAGTAACTTTGACGTTGTTTGTGTTTTTCAAGTCTTGTTAGGTTTTGTACCCTGGTGATCGAGCCTTGCTCGCTAAGGCACTGGTCCCACCAAAAGCAATTTAGGTCAGCTATAGAATGTACAAAATGTAATCACTCCCTTGTAAAGAAAAGAAAAGAGAAAGAGCCCTTACACGGGAGCGATTAGGTACAGTCGAGGAAAATGAATGTTTAGCAGGTTGCCATAATTCTGAAATTAGTCGTGCTACATTTTCCGACTGCAAGCGACTAATAACGAACCAAGACATGTCTATAATCATCAAATAGAAGAAAACAGCATATTTCTATCTTTGTCTGTCTTTGGCATTAACGTCAGTGACAAGTATTGAAGTTGACAGCAATAGGATACTTAATTCCACGTCAAAAAAGATACCATCAAGATCAATTTGAATATCGGTAAAAAAATATGACTAATCGATTAAAAATCGATTGCAAGATTAGAGTCGATTTTACCGCTACATCATTTGTTCACATCACTACTTTCCAGCACTGCAAACGTCAATGGAGTCACGTGACCATTACAACCAATCAAAACACGCGTTTTGCAAAACTGTCTTCCTATACATGTCTGTTTATCAAAAAGTTGAATTTTCAGCGTTATTTACTAATAAAACATGCCAAAAAATGAAAAGGTGAGTCCGAAAATAATATAAAAGACTCACGGAATAAAGTACCTGCCTGAAGTTTTCTCGTGATCGCGTAGAAAAATATAAAATTACTGTGCTATCGGCATTTTGCTACGGTCTTCGTACACCGACCGAACGTAAGTTAGTATGTACATGCCATGTCAGTCAGTTCGTTGATGGTATGCGATTCCGCATAACATATAAGTTTATAAATTCGTTGTGGTGTTCAAAATATCGGTGTTTTCAGTGAGTTTGAGTGAGAACTGTATTCCACAGGAGGAGATGAAGACGAAAACGGACAAAAATAAAAGCGGAGATAGTGACTCTGAGGTGAGTTGTTTATGATGTTATAATCGCGAGACGGCCCGTCGGCGGGGCCAACGGGGAAATATTTACAGCATTATCTCATTACGAGCTAATTCTTAGTGAAACTTCAGCCTTCGGTGTTTCATTTGCGCTATTCCGCTGAATCTATAACCAATCGCCAGGCCAAATTATTCAAATGCCATTAATAATCAATTTGAACATGTTCGAAGTGGTAGTCGATTATGTTTTTGCTTGTAAACATTAATTGTTTCCTATAAACATTATCCTTTTATAACACCTTAAGAACTAGCCAGATTTTCCTGTTTGTCAGAATCCTACTAGAATTGCCAAATGGAATATTTACTTATGAATTTCATATGATTAGCATAATTGAAATATACTTTTCAATCTGGTTTTCTGTTGATTTGATTAACCTACCTAGAAAGTTGTGAATTCATATGAATCATATGATGCATAGAAATCAAACTGTTGACATTCAAAATTTTATGGACAGGTTTTTTACTTGATGATAGATTAAAATATAAGCTGTCTAGTTTTATTAACTTTTTAAATATTGTTTTTTTTTTATATTGTTAACCGGGTTACTCACATATTTAAGTTGATGATTGCTCGACATGACATGACAAATACGTGAGTAACCCTATTCGATAATATTTTAATATGTTCAAGTCTCATAATTCTAAAATTGTTTTTTTTTTCTGGATTAAGACTTTGAATGTGAAACGTAGGTTTCTGTTAAATAATGGACAAATCAACCCATTTCAGTATGTTTTTTCAATACATTTGTCCATATGGTGGAGTTTATTTGAGAATCATCAATAAAATAAGGAAATTAAAAATATTTACATATTTATCAGACGGCTTACTCACGTAATTTAAGTCGATAATTGCTCGACATGTTTCGATCTATTTAGAGGATCCTCATCATGTAGTATCCGCGACCAAAGCCCGACTGTTTAAGATAGTTTGATAGAATTCTAAAATTAAAAGTAGTTAAAAAATAACAGAAAATATTTTATGGGCTATGTGTAAGAATCTACCATCTATTGGGTACGACAGCTTACAAACTTGTCTCATATCATAATTTCATTATATTTCTATTCTTCCAGTATCCCTTCATATTCAGCAATTGATAACAGCAATCAATTCATTCTTAATACCTATTTTATATTAGAAATAATATTAAAAACTTTCGATACCCAGTTCTGGAACAAATGACCATAAGGATGCGGTTTGCTTGTATCTTTATACAAATAAAATTTCTAGGCACCCTTATTGCAAGCGCCAAATTGAGCCATTTTTACTAATACTCAGAAATTATCCACACTTTCATGTGTTCATTCAATTGTTGTAATTGTACCTGCAGTGATATCAGTGTTGTTATTCTCCATAATCATATGCCCATATGCTCCATATTCATACATCATTTATCTACACCACACTCCTTGCCATTCAATTCTAGACCTACCATCATTAACATAGCATATGTATTAGTTTAAACACTTCAGTTTACCCAAGTATTATTGTTTACACAATGTAAACAGAGATTTGGCACCATGAATGATTTCTCCGTAGTGTATGTTACGCAGTTTTGTGAAAACGCACGCGTTTGCGCGGTATTCGAATTCGCCGTTCTAAATTTGAATTTTTAAATTTAAACTGCATGTGTGTGTGATGTGTAGGTGTGTTATTTTGCGCTGGCAATATTGCATTACCCTCTGTGACTATAGATATACTACTTATTAAGGATAGTAAACCAAATTCTTACGTCGCTCTTCAGTATGAGTGCTTTATTGCAATTGCATATTTAAGGACACAGAGTTACATTAGTTTACCTTCATAATCAAGGATCGGACAAACACCCGTCATTTGGAAAACATAACCCTGTTCTGTACAGTAGAGAGTGTAGAGACTTCCTTATCTTATGATGTTAACATATTTAATTTAATATGATGTTTTTAATAACATTAACACAAAGTATCTATTTAGTAGATCCCAACTAGAGTACAAGTTATACATATCATGATTGTGACCAATAAACGATTTAAGTTTTATTGAACATACGCGATGTACATAATCCGTTTAAATAGTTTTATTTCATGAATAATTAACGCGGTAGCCGAAGATGATTATTATACACACCATACATCGAAATTCGATATCAAAAATTCTAAATCATTATATAATTGTGTAATCTTGTTAGATTACCTGCTATTAGTAAATTATTTTCATTATTATTTACTTTAATTGCATGATCTATATATAATAATATCATTTACGTAACATAAACACATCATATCAATCACATTCGAAGAACCATCACTGCTTCATTTATAAATAAGTTTTATTTATATCATCAACATAATGTAAAACAGATACACCGTCGATAAGTTACATTGTTTATATTAAACATAGCTGTCGACCGCGCAGTGTTATCGCGATACAGTACCAATGGTATCTTTTTTCATTCATTTTCATTCAGGCATGTCGTCTGTGTGTATCACTTTCTACCAATTTCGCTCGCAACAAGTTTTGACAGACATTGACGATGACGATTATACCGCTCCCGACCCGTGGTCCAACCGCTATGTCCAACTGGTTGTGCCACGGGGAAGTAAAATTATCCGTAGTCCAACCGATTGTACTACGAGGAAGTTAGTTTACCCGTGGTCCAATTGGTTGTACCACAACCACAGTACACTAAATTTATCGCTAGTCCAATACTAGAACATATATTTACGTGTACTAGTTGGACAATTGCCCCTCAGTTGTACTATGGGTCAATTGGGTCATAATTACATGATAGTAAAAAAAAGTAATCTGACAGTTGAACAACGGATAATTTTACTTACGGCACAACCAGTTGGACATAGCCGTTGGACCACGGGTCGGGAGTGGGTTTACACGACACGACAACGAAAAGTTGAGCTATGCGAGTTATCGACAGCTACAGCCGCCAGCTTCGCTAGTGTACAGTCGCCATCAGATATATCGTAGCGTCCGGGGTGCTCAAAAATATCTGAACACGCCCCTATCGTTATGGCAATAAAGGCGTATTACGTAAAATTCATTTGCGCTTGATTAGATGCGGTCGTGTGGCATCAGTGATACATGATTCTTCTTCAAAGCTTGGCTTTCAATAGATTAAACAAAAAATGACAAAGCCGTGTAGGTAATTATTCTCTGCAACTGTACACAAGCAAATAACTGACAGTTAGCAGCCCCTTAGTAGTTACCGTAGCCTATGGATACTTATTTTCAGACTTGTTACTGCCAGGAGTGGCCGGTGGCTTTTAGAACTCTTTTTTTATGAATTCTTTGGTCCTTCGAATAGAATAATTCTTCAAAACACCTCGACCGAACACTGTTTACACCATCGTCATCAAAAAGGTTATATATTAAATCATTTTACTTGTCGAATATTTGACTGCATTAATTACGTTGACGAAGACCTTGAATGACAGCCTTTCGAGGTTTCCTGTTCTTCGCCAATTAGACATTTCCTTCACTCGATCTTCTAATCTACTTCTCTTCTTACAGAGATGTTTTACTCCATAAATTGTATTAACCTTTGTATTCGACGCTTGTTATTTTCACACATTGGCATAATTCACTTCAAAATACCGTTTGTCAACAAGCATATTGCCATACGAGTAACACGATGCTCGGATGTAACTCGATACAGTGACCTGGTAACGATTTGCATACTTCGCGTGCATTGTTAACGTCGACACGTGGTAGCTCACATGTCTGGGGTTATTAGGAGTGGCATGTGGAGACAGGAGACAATATAAC
This sequence comes from Thaumatotibia leucotreta, assembly GCA_025490895.1. NCBI lineage: Eukaryota > Metazoa > Arthropoda > Insecta > Lepidoptera > Tortricidae > Thaumatotibia > Thaumatotibia leucotreta. Next base: position 34,837 of record JALPQI010003507.1, on the reverse strand, counting down.
TGGCAGGACTGAGAGGGTGCTTAAAGCGAAGCGTGCAGCGTCGCGGGCGAGCGCCCTATTTATTGACGTTACGTCATCAGCCTCTCTCAGTCCACTGCTAGACGTATGCCTCTCCTATCATCTATGTGTATCGACGCATTAGGAGGTAAATGCCTATAACCGCCACGGCAAGCGGGTTGGCGATCGCAGTAGTGTGTCCTACTGTCCACTGTGATGATGCTGCTGCCTATTATTAATCTTCTATAAAGCAATATCCATTCACACTTTAATCCCTTAGTCGACTCTTACGACAACCACGGGAAGATTTGGAAGATGGTAACAATGACTATTTATTGGCAGTTAGAGTTTTACTTAATGTCGACGACGACCGTCGATAGATCGGGAACCGTCATAAGCATAAGCTTCCTCCACCTCACCGTGGAATTTTTTTTATCCCTTGCACACACCCAAATCGAGCGTCTACTCGCGTCTACAGTGTAATGGTCGAATAGTTCGCATCTCGCGGCGCGTTCAGCGTCTTGCGTTGTCGAGAGTCCTAGGCATGTGTCACGCGATGTTTCGATTGATGTACATGACGTCACACGTGCAGTACGCTCCGCTGCCCGCTCCGCTCGTCACGCTGCACGCTCCGCTTGAGCACTCAATCTATACCCTGACACTAATACTTGCTGTGACAGTACCTGAGCGGAGCTAATCCTTGAACCTAGTGTCACGCATGACAATGACCTACTGTGACCGCGTAGACAGATTACATTTTTTTTTGTTAGGTGTTAGGAAGAGTTACCGCTTTTTAACAATTTCCTAACTTTATCCGTAGATAAAGTCGTCGTTAACATAATTGACAGAAATCGATTTTAACAAACTGTGTATGATCTTTGACCATTATCGTGATAATACACAATTATCCTAAATTAATGTAATTCCAATGCCAATAGCCTCTATAACTAGAAATAAAAGAGTAAAATGCCTACGTTCCATAAATATGAGCCGGGGACTTCAAGACCTCGTACTTCTAATAAACATAAAATGAAATTCCAGAATTTACTACTAGCACTATATTTACTCACATAGTAGTTTCAGTTTTAATCTAGGAATCCCATCTAACCCTGCCTACGCGATTGGCACAACAGATAGACGGATAACATCAAAGGATTTACAAGGAGTGGGCGTCCGCGTGGATTGAAAGTACTACACTATTGATAGTGTGAAATGAGGCCAACTTCAGTTACAATATCCATTGAAGGTTTCACATCGGGCCCCTGAATTAGGTCAGGTTTCAAATGAACAATAGACCTTATCCACTCCAATTTGACAGAGTTATACTGTGGAATGAACTCCCCGCTGTTTTTTTTTTTTCAATGGATTACAGTATGGGGTTCTCCAAAAAGGAGCTTCTAGGATTTTAAAGGATCAGCGACGCGCATGTGAATGACTTGGATTTGCAGGCGTCCATAGGCTACTGCTTACCATCCAGGCCGTATCCTTGTTTGTCGTCGTGTTAAAAAAAATAACTTATCACAGGCTCAGTACGGTTACGTCAAAAATGTCTTTCGTCATACTCTTACATGTGAATGAGTCTATGATATCAGAATGCGTAGGCAAGTTGCCAATCGGTAGCGCTCATTAGCGTATCGTAGTCTGTCTCTGTCACTCTTTTATATTAGTGCGACAAAGACAGTTGCGTTTCGTTTACAACTGAGCGTTAGCGACTGGCATCTTGACTCTTAACTAAGTACCCTCTAGCCGTACCATGACTTTGCAAGTATCGGTAACGTTAGGTTTTTCTCGATACGTAAAGCAGGCCATCACGCTCGCTACAATATGTCAGTGCGAGCGCGATAGAATGCATTACGTATCGAGTAAAACCTAACGTATCCTTTACTTTCCAACTCATGCTACGGCTACTGGTCCCCTGTTGTGAACGCTGTGATGGTTTCAGGGGTCTGGATCACTTTTTGTCATCGTTTTAAGACATTACATTTTTGGAAAAATATGAATTTAATGTGAGATATGTTTGACTTTTATAAGGCTGCTCGACTAATCCATCCACTAATGTTTTGTAACATTTCTGCACAAAATAACAGCAAGGAATAGTCGAACCACACAAATAACTTTTCTAACTCTTATTATGCTCGCTCTACATTCGGCGTAAGTATTTGTTATTGCGTTGTATAGCTGTCACGGCACTTTCGTTTGCCCTGATAAGAAAAACGGACCAAGTGCGAGTCGGATTCTCGCATGAATGGCTCCTTACCATATCAATTTATTATAAACAATAAACCGACCGAGAGCATGTCGGGCCATGCTCAGTGTAGGGTTCCGTAGTTATTCAAAAAACGGCTGGGCCGATTATGTTAGAAATAGTTTTGTTTTAAAGTATTTTATAAGCCCACATATATATATAAAGTTAGAGGGGGGGGGAGACACCATTTTTTTTCTTCTGGAGCGATTATCTCCGAAAATATTTAGTTAACAAAAAAACTTTCTTTTAAGACCCTTATTCTTTTTATGAGACCTATTCAATGACACTACCCATAAAAAAACATCCTCACTTCACCAATTGGGGAGGTACGCAAAAAAAAATTGTTTTCTAGTTTTTATTTTACCACTTCGTTGGCATGATTAATATGAATACCTGTACCAAATTCCAGATTTTTAGTATTAACGGCCACTGAGCTATGCTACGGACAGACGGACATGGCGAAACTATAAGGGTTCCGTTTTTGCCATTTTGGCTACGGAACCCTAAAAACGAGCAAAAAATAACGTATGTTGTATGGGAGCCCCCTTAAATATCTAGTTAATTCTACTTATTCGTATTTGTTGTTATAACGGCAACAGAACCACAGCATCTGTGACAGACGGATAACCTGGCAGATCGACTGACAGCCAAACAACGGAGCCTTAAGGTGAATTCAGACCAAAAGAGCATTCGCTGTTCTATCCCCCGCTCTACGAAATCAACCATTCACCTATTGCGTAACGATTGAATTTCGTAGAGTGGGGGGTTAGAATAGCGAATGTTCGTTTGGTCTGAATGCACCTTTAGTAATAGGGTCCCGATTTACCCTACGCAACCCTAAAAACAACGCTACAGGGATATTAACATTATTTAAGTCTTCCGCTTTACCTTTTTTTGGTTATGGTTTTGGAGAGGGTGCCTCCACTATTCCATTCCCGAAGCTCCGAAGATCTCACGGAGGGTTACATTTTATAACTTTACTATCAACTTGCTATTTGTGATTTGAAATATAAAGTATACTCTTTGCATTAGCATTTTTATATCTACAAACAATGTGCTACACTTAAAATTAGTTCTGGAACTACCTAAATTAGTAAGTTCCTACTCGAAAGTACGCGTTTTTCCAGAGATAAAACCATCCTAGACAATTTGTTCGATGTCGTAGTCGATACCACCAACATGGCGATTTCCATTAAAAAATTGCGGCTTTATCCTACATCCCCGGAATAAATAAATATAGACACCTAAGTATTAGCAATAATTGGTTACTGAAAGGTCCGACTACCATCGCGAAGTTTTGATGTTACTGAAGTATTCAGCGTTGAGCGTTAGGTTATAATAACTTCGTCAGATAAGTTTGCACCAGAAGATCGCCCGATGAATACAGGAGTAGTATGGCCATCCAACTTTAGGAAATTGGAAGATTTTTCTGATAACGTGGATGCTCCTTTGAAACAGTTTCATTACTTATTGAAACATTCGTTTTCTAATTGTTTTCAAATCGAATAGCTCGTTTTATACCAACTTATTGTGAAAATACACTATTTCCTATATCAATTGTCTTTAAGTCAAACATTTTGTGAATGTCGCCTTTGAGATCAGAATATTCAAAAACAGCAGACATTCAAATCAAAGCGCCGTATTCGTGCATTTCCACAATAAGTATTAAAAGCCTATTCACTCGTCTCGTAATACTCTTTAAAAGGGACGTCACCATGGCGACTGGCGCCCGTGAAATTTCATTGACCCAAATACGTGAAGGCCCGAAAGCCTCCACAGATACAGGGGCAGGCCAGGACCTTACCGAACTTTCGGGCACTTAAGCAACTGTCTAGATAATGGGAACTATTTATAGCCGTGACCCTCCCCTAGTCGCCATTCCTTCGCAAGATATTTATTAATTGGCAATAATAGCTACAAAGTGGTAATCTAATATCAATTAGTTGTGCTGTAACTCTTCGCTATCTATAGTAAGCTCACAAAGGAATAGGAGTAGTTGAAGCTCCAGCAAAAGGAGCTATATCATATATCATGGATGAGGCACGTATAATCTATGCAACTCCGATATTAAAAATCGTTGAGGTGGATTCTTCCCGTAATACCTAGCTTATTTTGCAGAATTATAAGACTTTCTTAAATTTGAATTACTATTTACCTATTGCCTGATTCGTTACTATTTACCTATCACTAAATAGTTCATCCGTTTCATCACATACCATACCGTACCCAATAACATTTGGTTCATTTCCTATAAGGATAGAATAGGCATACCTGTACCTACATACTTGGAAAAGCAAAGGAATAATAGGTATCCCATGCTTTCTAAATCAGGGAGTCGGAGTGAACTTCATACTAATTCGTCATAGCAGGGATAATTTTAGATGTGTGGCAGAATTGAAAATGTATTGCTTGTGTCGAATTCAACCCAAAGGTCAGCTCCGTGGGGATTAGCTGGTTCAGATTATTGTGGAAAACATTCTAAATCTAGAAACAATGTCAAAACACCACTTTGTCAACACTGCGCCAGTAATTTCATCTATTCTGGGAAACTCGTGTGCGATCGATTCCTCAAATAAGGATTCCAATTAACACGTGTAGGCTAGTTTCCACTCTGACGCGCTCGTGTTCTCTTTATAGGTTATAGGATAGGGCTGCCAGGCTAGAATTTCGATCGCTTCTAAAGGACTGGAATACGGAATAACTGAATTTTCTTCGGCGTTCGGGAAACTACGCGATGATGTATTTTCGTCCGACACACCTCAGTGCCATAAGGCGAAAGTCTACAATCAATGTGTGTTACCAGTGATGACTTACGGCGCCGAAACGTGTTCCTTCACCATCGGCCTCGTCTCTAAACTCAGAGCCACTCATCGAGCTATGGAGAAGGCTATGCTCGGAGTTTCTCTGCGTGATCGAATCAGAAATGAGGAGATCCGTAGGCGAACTAAAGTTACTGACATAGCCCTCCGGATTAGCAAGCTGAAGTGGCAATGGACAGGCCACATAGCACGCAGAGCAAGTCGGTCGATGGGGTCGAAAGTGCTCGAGTGGAGCTGGAGACCACGGCTAGGCAAACGCACCGTAGGACGTCCACCCACAAGATGGACAGACGACCTTATGAAGGTCGCCGGGTCATGCTGGATGCAAGTCGCATCTAACCGGTATATGTGGAGGTCCAGAGGGGAGGCCTATGTTCAGCAGTGGACGTTTTATGGCTGAGATGATGATGATGATGACCTATATACTATAGGTGCGTGCCATTGTGCTTAAACAATATGTCAGCAGCAGTGTGGTTTTATATCTCAGATTCTCAGGAGCGTCATTTTCGACAGATATTTATGTGTCAGTACAATTAGTTCTCTGCTAACCCTAGATGGAGGTCAGAGTAGCAATAGTGGTGGCACTAATTGAGTCAAGTCTGTGTATAGGTAGCTATAGCACTTTACACTCCTGTACTTCCGGTAATTTCAGGAACATACCGATTGTAACTGATTTGTATAATCCTAAATTCAATCAATTTATTTAAACGAATCAAACCTGTTCAATAGTATGCTGTATGCTCTTTACATTATTTGGAAATATGATGGAGTAGTGCTCTAGAATCGCGGGTTCAAGACTAGCTAGAGACGATGGTTTTTTTTTTGTTATTCGAAAAGGATTTATTTAATTAACATTGAAAGTTATCGCTTATCGACTATTGATTTGGAAAGTCTGTATTAATAGTATGAATATTAAACCTAAAAAACCGGCCAAGTGCGAGTCGGACTCGCGCGCAAAGGGTTCCGTACCATTATCAATTTATTATTAAAAAAATACAGTTAAATCAACCTACCTCAAAAACTATAGGAGATAATTTAATCAAACCAAAAATCATTGATAGAGTTTATTAATGTGCATAACACATATTTTTTTCAGAATTTTATATTGCGTAGTTTAAAAAATAGAGGGGGGGGGGACACATTTTTCAGACTTTGAGAGCTGATATCTCGAAAACGATTTGCTTATATAAAAATTTGATGTATAAACCTTCATATCATTTTCAAAGACCTTTCTATTAATACCCCACACGCTTATGTACAACTAAAAAAAAATTTTATCCTTCAGTTACATGTATGGAGGGCCCCCACCCCACTGGTTTTTTTACAATTTAGTATCATAATCCTGTAGCGGTTCATACAACACATATCCTTACCAAATTTCGTTACTGTAGCATTTATAGTTTCCGAGTAAATCGACTGTGACAGACGGACAGACGGACAGACGGACATGACGAATCTATAAGGGTTCCGTTTTTGCCATTTTGGCTACGGAACCCTAAAAAAGGGGCTGTATTTACCTCAAATGTAAGATGTACCATGATTGTTTAAAATAACAAGTCCCGTCAAGTTTCTTACCGGTTCTTCTCGGGGTCAGTGGTGTAGGGTTAGACCCAGAAGTAGTTTTAATACTTAAGGCCATTCAAAAGAGTTTGTTGCTATTCCAATTTGAATAAAGAATCATTTGACTTTGAATGAAATGTTCACATTTCAAATTCTGCCTTTGTGCTATTAACGTGCCATTTGCCCTTTCTACATATAAGAGTTGCAGTCGGAATTCTATCAACTATTCCACATATAGGTACATTTCCACTGCCCCAGTTATGGGACTTGACACGTATTTCCTCCACTTCTCGTGGAAGCAAATATCCCCCGTTCACTGCACATTCCTTTGCCTGTGACGCGCGCGATTTATATACATATTCTTTGCCGGTTAAATCCATATCCGTACTTAATATTAGTAGTGAGGACTGCGCTTCAAATACCGGGAAACACGTTTAACATAGAGAAAAGAATTGTTCACGTCGAAATTCCTGACTACAGCATAATATAAATCGTATAGTATATAGGAGAAATACGAATTTATTAACTCCACGCATACGATACGATGTTAGTCGAAGTCGTGTGCAAAAAAACAGTACTTACATACTTGGGTGAACCAACTTTTTTCTGTCTGTTATTGTCATGACTACGGTCGCCTGAGTCACGCTGGTTTTGTGCAGAATTAAGCTACTTAAACTATGCAAACATGCATTTTTCTGATGTTAATAGCTCTTCCCTTAATGGGCCACGTATAAATATGGACTACAAGCATATTTGCATAGTTTAAGTAGCACAACTTTGCATAAAACCAGCGTGACTCAGGCGACCGTAACCGTGGCAATAACAGACAGAAAAAAGTTGATTCACCCACTTACACTCATCGAATTGAAAGCCTAGGCTTCTCTAGAACCATGTCAAAATAACAAGTAGTAAGAGGTTTCTTACAATCTGATTTATAACGTTATTTTGAGTTGGTTGCTGAGTGGCCTAGAGTTCCAATTGATTGACTGTACGAGTATGTTTAAAACAAGGCTCGGAACCGGTTTAAAAAATACCGGTAAATAGCGGTTTGGCTTTTACTCCGAGCTATAAGGAGAACGTGAACGTTTTAAGAACGTAACTATAAACCTCAATAAACCGGTTTAATCCACGATGGCTGGCGGGCGGCGCTAGGTACCTACGCCGCGCCGCTGCGCCGCGTAAACGAAGACATGCAGAGACTTGTTTTCTTAGTAGAGAAAGCGCCCGGGTATTTGTGCGGTCAGTATTTGATCTGCGTGGTGAATTTTAATTGCGTTATTCCTTAATAACTAGTGTCCGACGGAAACATGTTTTTTTGCCGAAACAGAGGCTCGGCCCTACCGCGAAAAACGAAATTCGTAGGATTTGTCTCCCTCACTCTAATGACGCCTTCGTTTGAGTGACAGAAAAATAATAGGAATTTACGAATTTTGGTTTTCGCGGTAGTAGGCCATAAACCGAAACCGAAGGTTCGGATTTGATTATAGTTTCGGCCGAAACCGAAACCGAACCTTTTATAAATGTAATTAAAAGGTCGAATAAAATGACAAAATGATAGCTTTTTTACATATATGAATAATTTTAGAATTACAACTAACGTGAGACTCAAACATATTAAAATATTATCGAACCGGGTTACTCGCGTATTTAAGTCGATGATTGCTCGACATGTTTTGACCCATTAAGAGGGTCCTCGTCCAGAGCACCCTCGGCCAAAGGCCGACGCGTACTGCGGGCCTGCGCCCTGCTAGAATGGGTACTGGCCGCGGGCAGTGGTGGCGGGGGCGATACAAGGAAAGATCTACCCTCAGTGTTACTTTTGTCATAAAGGGGGCTGCACACACCACTGACTATATCACTTGCTAATAAGGGGGCGTCTACACTGTCCATTGACGTAACACCCAAAACCGTTTTCCAACCAGGTGGCACTGACCAACCACCACCACTATTAAAATTGGGATGGCGACATATTTCGATAGCTTCCCGTATTTTACGCGACACTATAAACTTTTTTCTCGCAAGTACGGTTACCTTATTGACGTATTGGATTCGAATTCAACGCACTACATCAGGTTCGATAGCGGTACGCATCGGGTTTTGGCCGAGTGTGCTCCGGATGAGGACTCTCTTAATGGGTCGAAACATGTCGAGCAATCATCGACTTAAATACATGAGTAACCCGGTTCGAAAATATTTTAACATATATGAATAATACAACATATCGCTGGTCCAATATTATATGGTTCTACGTCTTGACTAACGTATGCGGAATAAAATCTTGACCAAGTTACAGACTGGCAAAAAAGAGTAGAAATTAAAATAGTGGCAACATTGTACTGTCGTCCCGTTTTCTCACGCATATTGATTTGAAAGGACTTTTTTGGAAAGGAAACTTTTTTGCCAGACTGTATTATTTTCTTAAACATTCACGTCTCTTAAAAGCGATTTTAACAAGGATTCATGCAAGATAAAAACTCCTTGAATCCAGTCTATAACTTCCGTTTTATGGTACTTTATCCTATATCGATAGGAAAACTTTTTAAACAAACATCTTTTGCTCATTTATTACCTATATATATGTATTTGATATCTATCCTAGTCAAAGTCCATTCGGATTGGTACTCTGACAAAAACATTTACTTATGCTAAAATATTTAATTAAAGTTCCCTATAATTCATTCACTGTGATATCCACTACAACTGCAAAAGTACAATTTTTTACACTTTTTGATCAAATGACGATGTCACATTTTCATAATTGTTTATATTTATTTTCGGTGTTGCCTATCGGCTTGCTTTTTGTTAAAGTTTCGTGATGCCATGCTTTAAGGATCTTTTTAACGATGGTGTTGTTGTATTTGGAAGTGTTCGATTCTGTGATTCAGTGTAACGTTGTTTTTTATTCGAGCTCTCTCAGAAAAGTGGCATTAGCCAAAATGTTACATCACACTGGGGTCTCTAATATTATTTATTGAAAAGAAAAAGAATTTCTGAATTATTGTCGATTTAGGCCATAATATCAAATGTGTCCTATAGAAAATACATGCAGTTTCGCGACATTGCTCGACTTGATTGGCCATAATTTCTTAAGAAAGATGCGACAACCCCCAAAACTTTCCAAATTAATTATCAAATGTATACGTATTAATTTAGGATTGAGATACAATTTCAATTTAATTTAAATTTTTTTACTAGTTGAACGTCTGAAATTTCATTCTGCATGCGGTATATCTTGTGGAAAATGTGCTTATTGTTGTCTACGCTGGATGCAGGTCCCATCTAACCGGTACATGTGGAGGTCCAGAGGGGAGGCCTATGTTCAGCAGTGGACGTCTTATGGCTGAGATGATGATGTTGTCTATAGGCAAAGGCACTTCTTTCAAAAAGATGAAACTAATAATTGTCGAACTTTATCGAAAAAATTAAATGAATAACGAAGTATACGTCCGTATTCATAATGAAACCAGCTTAATCGAAACAATAGGTATATGTAAAAAATTGTGAAAAACCTTATTCAAATTGACAGACTCCAAAATTTTATCAAAACAACAATTAGAACAAAATTACGTTTTACGTCAATATTGAAAAAATGCTTTCCTCGTACGAGTAAATTATTCATTCACCCATCATTTTATTATATCTTCCTATTACTGCAAATACCTGTTGTCAATCACCGCCAACAGGGGAGGGAAGATGTTGGGACACCTTAAATATACGACACGACGAATTAATTAAGACCATAATAGAAGGAAAAGTAGAGGGGAAGAGGAAAAGAGGAATGGCGAGAAGGGCGTACATGGACCAAATGAAAGAAAAAGTAGACGTCGTGTCGTATCAGGGTCTAAAAGAAAAGGTACTGGAAAGGACCATACGGAAATTGCTTCACAGACAAGAGTCCTGCCCCTTAACTTTATGATGACAAATACCAGCTATGTGCTGTGCTCGTATTAAGTTATTCCATAATGAATGTTATTATTATGATAATAAAATTGATTCTGCCAAAGCCTAATTTGTACACATAGCTGGTAGCTATATCATAGATACCAAGGATTATTAATTTATTACTATTCGTTAAAAACTTGAAATATACACGTAACTAAGACAAATTCTAAAGTCGTTTAATGAAATAAATAAACTTCCGCAGTTTCAACCTCAATATACCTAAATAAAAGAACCAATATATCTGACAACGTATTTTTTAATTGTAAAAATACGCGTTAAGAATTATATTTACTATTACGGACGGACCCGACGTAAGCCGAACGCGACCCAAAAGTACGATGTTTATAGTTTCGGTTCTGCCGAAAGGTTCAGAAGTTTTTTTACGAAACCGAACCTTCAGCCGAAACACGATTTTTAATCCTAAACCGGCCGAAACAGAAACTTCTTCTTCAGTAAAAAATGGTTGACTATGTACGTCTGTAACAAGTATAATTATGTGCATTGAACTTAAAGTGGTTTAATTAATCCACAATTTAAATAATTATTTTTTTATTACAAATATTAGGCTAACTAGATAGTTGATAAACTACAATTGATAAATACTACAACTTAATTTTATCAAAAACATAAAAGGGCGATTATAATTAACTTTATATTGATGTATTAATATAATGTATATAACTTCACATACAATCACACTTTTATGTATTTAATTGCAACAAAATACTTAAACGTAAGTAGATACTTAATTAGTTACCCATTATACTCGTATATTTTTTAACAATCCAACTTATTGTTGCTCTGAACCGAATTAACCTGGTCTAATAACACGTCAATATTTAACACGTCCTTCCCGCAGTAGATGTTCCGATACAAATCCAGAAACAAATGAAGAAATGAAATGAATCAGCGTTTGTTTGTCCTTGAATAAACCGGTTTATAAAGTTCAGAACAGGTTAATCGAACAAGAACATTATTTAATGTTCCCGTGAAAACCGGTTTATAAAAACCGGTTTGGCGAACGAAACCGAAACGAAAAGGTTTTTCGCCAAGTACATGATAACGGTTTGAAAATTTAACCGGTATCCGAGCCTTGGTTTAAAACAAAATTGTTCGGAAGTATGGTTACGGTTTTTGGGATACAACAAACATTATAGTACATTACGACACAAGTGCGGAAAACATGAAATATGAAACGAGTGGCAATGTTTTAAAACACGACCGAAGGAGTGTTTTAAATGGACACAAGCTACGAATTTCCTTTTTGCACGTGTCTCGTACGACGTTTTTTAGTACAGATAGCCCTCCGAAGTTTTGGGCCTGACGTAAAATGAGCCACGTCTCGTACTAGCGCGTTAAAAGGTACCATCTGTAGGTACTAAAATAGTACATTACGACACAAGTGCGAAAAACATGAAATCCAAAACGAGTGGCGACGTCTTAAAACACGACCGAAGAAGTGTTTTAAATGGCCACGAGTTACGAATTTCCTTTTTGCACGTTTTTCGTACGACGCGACGCGACGTTTTTTAGTAGTAGTTTTTTTTTACAGTAGGCCCTCGGAATCCGAAGTTTTGGACCTGACGTAAAATGAGCCACTTCTCGCCTAAAAAAGGCACCATCTGTACCTACTAAAAAATGTTTTTTACTCTTTTTGATTTAAGGTAGTTAATTTTAATTGATTGTGATTTTTAAATAGAAACGCAGTCTTCACTTTCAGAAAATTGGTCGCAAGAAAACATTCTTAGATCTTCTTACTAAAAATTATATTTCAATCTTTGCGGCAATCAGATATATCATTTAGGTATTTTTCACAGACTTACCTAATCCGCCTTTTGCTGTTATTTCGCTGTATGGGAGTGGACTCCCCCATTCCTATTTACTGCACATTCCCCTAGCTCCGAAGCGCTCATTTCCATACTGTCTGCCGTATAAATATGTTAATACAAGCCAATATTGCGACGTATCACGAGGTAAACGTTGTGATTTTTGCGATCGTGGTAAAATTCAGGCAATCTGGTGAAAATACCTACTAATGGACTGTACTACCCTTTGAAAGCCAGGCGATGAAGCTATATGCCGCGCCCGTGCTAGAGTTGAATCAATATTATGAACTCATTAATTATAGTAATGATGCCATCATAAAAGGATTTCAGGAGTTGCATCTTAAGGTGCATTCAGACCAAACGAGCATTCGCTATTCTAACCCCCTACTCTACGAAATTCGATCGTTACACAAAACGTGATTCGTTGATTTCGTAGAGTGGGGGATAGAATAGTGAATGTCCGTTTGGTCTGAATGCACCTTCATGGATTACGAACATTGATATTTGGATGCCATGGCATTAGTGGTTCCGTGGCACGATATTCCGAAAAAGTTATAAACAACCTATGTAGCATTGCTTCGATCCTCTACGGCATTAGAACTTGACTTTCCAAATTTCCGCGTAAGTTATATGAGTAGATATGTTTTTTAAATACAGAATTCTGTATAAAAACGATGCTCGCCTTAGTGTTTTATAGTTGCAAAGACCAGGGAGACACTCGGTGTAATAAATCTTACATAAACCTAGCAATTCATTCTTACCTGTCGCATTTGGAAACGTATTTAGGCGGAACTTATTTATGTCTCTCGTTGCAGTTATAGTTTTAAGGCCTTTTCGTAAGTAGGTATACATACTTTATACTATAGTTAATATTAGTACAGACCACGACTTTCTTTTGTTTTTTTTTTTATTTGGGTGGCAAGTAAACTAAAGGAATGATAACCAACGGCCGTACTCTATGGACATTTTTACCTTCAGTGATGATTTAGGCTCCCTGCAGGCTCTTTAAATGCTTTGGGAGTATGTACAGTTGTACACGTATTTGTTCTTATGTACCTACATTTATTTGGAAGAACGCCATACAATTCTTTAGACATTTGTAGTGCATTGTCGTTTATTTAAGGTGCATTCAGAACAAACAAGTATTCGCTATTCTATCCCCCGCTCTACGAAATCAACGAATCACGTTTTGTGTAACGATCGAATTTCGTAGAGTGGGGGGATAGAATAGCGAATGCTCGTTTTGTCTGAATGCACCTTGAGACATGTGAATTATGTTTTTTGCTTCAATTGCCTTCAGAACAATAGATACTGAAGTAATGAAGTTCAGTGTCAGCAATATGGCTTCGGAAATTACTGCGAAACTATTACGATGGCAAGGGATTATATATACCTTACCTACTCCTGTTCATGCCAAAATAAGCATGAAATCTAAGTGTTTACAAAACAATGTGTGATTTTATTACAACATTGTCATCGGACCTACATCAATTATCAATTATGATTTGCACTGACACCCTATTCAGTTATTCATTGTCATGTTGTTCTAACAAATTGCATGTACTTGTCGACTCGACGAATCGATAGATGCCGGACGTCACATACTTGGCATTCGTTTTCATTGACGTAAACATCTTGCAACTCGCTTCATTCGCTTTCGGGATCGCGTAATTTGGTCAAACTATTTGAATTATTACGTAGTCGGTGTCAATAGAACAATGTAAACAAACCGTATCCAAAATGTCTATTTTCATCAACTCATGAGACACTGTTAAATCCACGTGTTATTTAATGAACTCTTATTACATACGTCATTTCATTTACATTGTTCACAATTTCTATTGACGTTAGAATCTTGTTTTCCTAACCCTTGTCTCATCATCTGGGGTCTGCTCTCAGTGTCTGTCTCTTCCATTTGTATGTGCAGCTACCATGTTATCCACTTCCTATTTCTTTCAGTTCCTTCTGGAAATTTAGACTAGGTCTACCAAATTAATTTGTTGATTTTTTTGTTCATTGGTTCAAATTTAGATGCTGTTATGGTATTACACTGTTGTCTTCATGCTAGTATAAGGTGAAAAAAGCATTTTTTTGTGATTTATCTATTATTCAGTAATTATAAAGGTATTTTCCTTTATTACCGTTTGGTAGCCAGCCAGATTTGGTAGCTGGCTGCCAAATGGGAAATATGGTTTCCCGCCTGGTAGCCAGCTATGAAATGGGAATAACTTTCCCATCTCGTCCCAGATTTGGTACAAACCTGGTTACAAATCGGTAAAGATAAGTCCCGATTTAAAGCCTGTTACCTATTGGGATTTTACTCCAATTTTGAAGCTGGTTACGAAACTTTTGCTACCAAACGGTACTAAAGGGGTATTTTGTCAACTGTAACAAAGAACTGCTAAAAAAAGAAAACGTTTACAAATTGCTTACAAATTGTTTTTTTTAAAAAGCATATAGGAATTGATGTTCCAAATTCATCAGTTACATCCTTTTCTGGAGGGTTAATAGGTGTAAATTGTGCACGAGCGTTCATTTCCCCACAATTCAATTAAATTTTCTCGAAATGAAGCGATGCCGATATTGACGACTCGTAATTGCAATTAACGAGTGAGTATGCAGAAAATAATTTTATTTCCTATCGACGCTAAATGGTAATTACGTTCTACCCTGGGCGCTTGCTTGATTTAAATGTTGTAATATATTCTTAAAAATGGGGTATTCGAAAATAGATTTATTTTCATTACCGTAAAGAAAAAAGAAAAAAAGATGTGACAAAATTCCTAACACCATTCAAAAAGTCCTGACATTTCCGTCCGACAACATTGGCCTTCATGGCTAGCCAAAAATGAAAAAAAGATGTGACAAAATTCCTAACACCATTCAAAAAGTCCTAACATTTCCGTCCGACAACATTGGCCTTCATGGCTAGCCAGTTGGCCTACCATGAACTCCGAAGTTCGCAAATTTTCGTCTTGAAAAAAATTGGGATTCGTGTCTGTCACACCACCGAAGGCGTCAATTAGCGTTGAAAATGTCGGAAAAAAACAAAATGTTTTTTTCGGCAATGTATGAAAACTTCGTTTTTTTCCGTTTTATTCGGATTTTTTCAGAAACAATCAATGTCACTGTCACTGTCACTCCTTGCCATCTGTTTCAATTGACTTTTCCTCTGTGACATCGCGTTCTCCTGGTATAAGTGAAAATCAGACCTAAGTTTCATTGGTTTAGAGTGGAAAATTAAAGTGGAAAATTTCATTGTTTTTTTCGAAAAATTCAGGAAAAAAACGAGCTGTTTGGAAAGAAACGGGATTTAATCCGGAAATTTTCAACGCTAGCGTCAATAGAGTAACAGAGATAAATCTCCAAAATTTGCGAAGGGCGCTGTGCAATTTGAATCATAATGATTGAGCCCACATATGATGATTTAAGATTTAGATTACTATTGGCTTTAGTATTTTTACACATTCTTCGAGATTGTTATAAATATGTAACTTCATAACCGGAACGGAATAGGAATTTCTAATCTTCTGTTACTATTACACAGCCTCGCTTCGCTTGTTCTTTTATATCACACTCAATTTGATCCATTTATTGTTACTGTTATCTACGATTTACATTATTTCTTCAACTTTGCTAATATTTGATTTGACAATATTCGTCAGAAACAACGAAACTCCTCAACGTTCTCATCTAAAGGTGTCGGTTCGCCACCCCGCCACGTTATCCCGCGATCTGCAGTTTTCCAAACATAAACAAGTCTATAAATACCGCGTTGTTTGCCCCCCGCCGAAGTGGGCGTGTGCGGCGTACGCGCAGATGTCATTCGGACCGCTTACCTAGTGCAGGCAGCTCATGACGTCACGATCACATCGATACTTGGACAGTCGCTTGCGCTTATCGCAATGCCATATTATACATTGGTCTAATGTGGGCCAATCTAAAAGCGATGTAGCGAGATCGCCAGATTGCTTTGCCTCTTACGTATAACGGCATCCCTTAGATTGGCCTACGGTGCGTTGGGCCAATGTGTACAGGAGCCTAAACAAAATACAAGCCTAAAAAAATCTTGTCATGATGGAGCAAACGTTGGCTATTCGATAATCAGTTTTACTATACCTGGTGGTTTTATTGCTTGAAACCAAACCAGGGAGTTCTTTTAATTGTTCCAAACAATAAAATAGTTAGATTACTACTTACGACCAAGTATCGTCGTATTAGTGCTATTGTCAAAGACCCTGAAGAAGGTGCTTAAAAATTGCAATAAAGGATTTCTCAAGGAAATGACCTTAAATGACGAAAGATATGATTAAGCAGTAACAATTGAAGTTGATAAGAATCTCGAAGGGCAAGTTACTCATAACGACAATTCGCGCATTTGATAGAAGAACAGAAACAGTATCCGTGCCATGGTTATCCTTGGAAGTAATTGAACGAAGATTAATGATGGACAGCAGCGTCCTCATGGATACACTGCTATTCTGCGATCACCAACCCGCTTATCCAGCGTGACGATTATGCGCATTACCTCCTAACCTAATGTCTCTTGTGATCTAATGCACGTAGGTAGTAGGACAGGCCTATATCCAGCAGTGCACTGGTGATAATGATATTACTTTATAACCATGTCGCTCGTACTGGCATATTACGCAGATCCTAACGTTTACAGCCGAGCTGGTCTATTTTAAGTCTAGAAATTTTGGGAGAACCACATGTGTTACGATTTGTGGGACGAGAATAAATCCCCGCTGAATTTATGCGTTTGATTCTATGTAACCAAATACCTATCGTTTCTAGAGTTTCGTATTTGCTATCATCTCGGGACGTATCTCGGGAACTGTGATAGGAAGACAGAAATTTTCGGTAGCCTCTAGCACAACCCATACTAAAAAATTAAAAATAAAAGAGCTCTCGTAGATACCAAACGTGGTATTTTTGGGGTTTTTTCTCTATACTAATTTACTGCCTATAGGTAGATACTGGTCTGAAAACTTTAGGTGCATTCACGAATGCACCTTTTCGTGAGTCGAACTCACATTTGACCGATTTTATTTTCCTTCAAAAAATATAACTAATAAAAATAGAATTTCTCTAAATATAAATTCATATTTGCACCTACGTAATGTAATGAAATGAGAGAAAACTCATTTCTCTCAGAAATAATCTGATTATCTGCACGTACTTAAATCTGAGCTATGCTTTACGAATCGTTTACGTCACAATTTAATTTTGGAAGAGCCTCATTGTATGATGTCATGTCCGTTGTAAATATTGGGGCTTGCTCTAATGCTGACAGCTTAATATGTGCAAACTTCTCAATTGACCTTCCAAATTTAGCACAAGAGCATAATGTGCTTCAGTATGTTCATATCACATACATGTTTCTACCTAATTTCTATGTATAAACTAGTTCTCAACCTAAATTGTGTGGAACAAATCAAATTATTTTATGAAATGAGGAGTGTCTTTTCAAACAGGCTTATTTCTGCATTGTCAATAGAGATTATTTATCTTATGAAAACAGAAAAAATAACCCTTGTTGACAAAGTGGAAATAAGACCCTTTCGAAAAGACTTTAAATCAAATATTCAGTATTGTGTTTTTTTGAAGTTGCACTGTCTGGTGGCACCTAACCTTATAAGAGATTGCACCAGAGTAATGTGACCGGTGTCTACTAAGACTGGGTGGCCGGTGGTTTAGGCATCAGCCGTGTAAGCTAACATACGTGGGTTCGAATCCCCATCGGGGCCATCGGTTGGTGAACTAGGTCTTTTCTTAGTATATGATATTAAATATTTATAAGGTTTTAACATAATTATTTGTAACACTAGAACTGATAAGTGATACTCGTATATACTAACATTTTAATAACTCCCTAGGGAATTACACTTTTCTCTAACTCCCGCCACGCACGCAAGAAATGCCACACTTAGAAAGCAAGTACAATGAAAATAAAATTGCTCCTGTCCTGTGGTGGTGTCGTCACGCTTTTCTTAAACGCATCAAAATGCAGCGTCTCGTGTTAGTCTGTGGCAAAACAAGTCAAACTGCAAGTATCAAGAACTAAAGAGAAAGGTACCAGTATTATATAAGTTGTTTTCGCAAGTTGGCTTCTGGAAAGGATCAAGTTGTAGTTCCCTTAGGAAATACGTCGAAAGTTCTAGATGGATATTACTATGTTGCGATGTTTACTTGTTTACCAAACGTTATTGTTGCGTTACATAATGTTATTGGTATCGGACATGGGGCTACTTTACGAATTTATGTTCTTTTTCATATTCGATTGGAAGACAGAAGTAGCATATCCTATTTTACAGTACTAGGCTATTTTGAAGTATTTCTTTCAGTGGTAGAACAGATTATTCAGCTTCTAATGGAAATTATCTGCGTCCCTGGTTCATAGCACGGTTCATTACTCAATAAATAACTACAGACAGGAGCCTATTGCATAACAAATTAGAACTAATATCACAAGCGGAAGTCTCTTTCTAGTATGAGAGATAGAAAACAGACTTGCGCTTGTAATATTAGTTGTAATTTGTTATTCAATGCGCCCTAGGCATATGAAAAAAAAGCCGGACAATGATTTTAAGCATGTTTTGGTGATAATCACTCAATACCCATTGTAAACCCAAAGCCAGAGAGTCAAGAGACCAATGAATTTGGTCGAACAAGACCCTAAGAGTTCCGACTTTAGCCAGACACCTGGCAACACTAGCTGGGGCAGACATGACACATATGGGAGCAGCCAAGGTGCACAAAGATATCTCAACAATATCTTCTTAGACTTAACTAGGAGATAAAGGTTCCTGGCACAGATATTTTCTTTGTTGACTAGCATGGGATAAGTAATCTCTCCGCTCTCTTTCTGCATATATGAGAAATATTCGGAGTTCGGACCACATTAACTTTCCCAAGCAAATGAAATGTCATCCATATAAGTCACATTTTATATGTTTCAAGGTTTCAGCTCTTGAAGATAAAGTGGTCCATTTGGTTGACATGATTAACATGACACGCGAAAACAGTGTAACCAGTAATGGTAGTGTATCCTGAAAAATACAAAGAAAACTATGTAACACATGAAGTTCACTTCATAACTGGCAGTAAGAATACATTTGTCACCACCCCAACTCTCTCCGTGGGTGTCGTAACAGTCTACTAAGGTATTTAAGTGCCACTGACTATTCATTTATAAAAATTGATAATGGGCAGCAATCAAATATACAAACGATACTCCTCCTGGAGTATGTGTGGCTGCTCACGCGTTTCCGCTATTGCAGCTGTAGCCAGGTCGCATCCCACGATGGTGGGACGGTCGTTGCGCCGTCATTTGGGGACGGTGTTGAGAGGCTGAAATGGGCAGCATCATAGTGGACACACTACTGCGATCGCCAACCCGCTTGCCCAGTGAGATGATTATGGGCATTTAGCATTACCTCCTAAATGCTAATGCGTCCATCCACTCAAGTAATAATAGAGGCCTATAAGTCCAGCAGTGGACTGAAATAGGCTGATGATAGGTATTTCTTGCGGTATAACTACTTATACGCTTACGCAGTCCATTGAATACAATAATTATACTCCAACCATTAAATACATAGTTTATTTATTTAATCGATAGGTATCTGCAATATAAATGCATTTATCTTCAATTCCATCTACATTTATATTCCTAAATAAATACATTGAACAACCGTGAAAACTGTACTTTAATAAAATATTCGACTTAATGCCAACAACGTTATACTGTTATTTTAATTCATAGTTTCATTTGGATAACAAAAGTTTGCATTTAGAATAACAAGGGGACATTGGGTTTGCAGAATGCAGATATATGGGAGCGGCCATGGTGTGCATAAATATCTGAACTACACTCTAACGCCATGATAATAGAGGCCTGTTCAGATATTTGTGGGCACACTGGCCGCTTCGATACATCTGACGGCGAATGTACTGTTTACCGTATTCATAGAAGTTTGAATGCAGATTGTACCAATTTAAAGTTTGATATTTTGCATAAAATCTAGATATGACCTCAGGTGCGGCATACATTTTACACATTGGCATGATCCTGAACTAAAATCACACTTTCGTACTACCAACGGTGTAACGGGATTTGATAATTTGGCTATCCGGAATATCGTTATAGATTTTCTTATTACAGTACTCGACCACTTTGAAACTTTGAAGTCAATGAAAGCTGTAATTTCCATACATGTCATTATGTGTCCAAAAGATGTCAGATAATGTATTGAGCTCACAGCTGTCAGGATTGACGTCATAGCGGCCTAGAACTGTAATAACCTTATCTTATTAAGAAACTTTTCAGCGTTGTGCTCCGTTCCGAGTGTTTTCTGATCTTTTAGTCAACCCAACGATGATTTACCGCGCCAACTGAGCACCTACTCTAAATTTTACCGTCGCGTCGACATAATGAATCTTTTTATTGTGTAACATGTGACGCCCTCTGGACATGCTATGATAATGTAATATAATATAGATGCTTATCTACAGTACAGCGGTATGCTCAATTGCTCACCTATCATAGATGGGCAAGAAGTATTCTGATATTACTATTGCCAATTACATTTGTGCACAGTCCACTGCTGGGCATAGGCTTCTCCTATCACCTATGCGTATGGGGGGCACCAATCCGCTTGCCTAACGAGGCGATTATGGGTAACAACCTATGGTGATCGCAATAATGTATCCACTGTGATGATGCTGCCACTCATCAATAAATGAATTGTCAGTGATACTTACGTCAATCACTTAATCGACTCTTACGACATCTACGGGTAGAGTTGGAGTGACAAATGAATTCTTACTGCCGTCACCACACGGCCACATTTAACATACACAAACATTTTAAACAAACCTGCTAAACCCATGTTTCCGAGACACGTGCTCTGAGACCTTGCAATCGAAATCATAAATGACTCACTAAATCGTTTCTAGAGAAAGTTCGTGTGTTTTTGGCCAAATGAGGAAAGTGATAGTTCAACAACGTGTGCATCATCAGACGCGAAAGTTTCTACATTACTGAATTTACGGACGGTATTGATTTTCGGTATGCTCCAGAAATAGCGTAGACTGTTTGTCGGACTGGATTCTTGAAGAATGTTGTCTGCTACTACCGTGGCGAGTTTCGGCGGGCGCACGCTGTCCATCATCTTCAAGAAAGCTCAGGTGAGTATTGTAAACAAGGCGTTTAATACGTTGTAAATCAGGCCGGAATATGGTTAGAACATGTATATTTAAAGCAGTAGCCGAACTGTTTAGAGACGGGTAAAAGCTACTTGTCTGAATTTTAGAAACCGCAGCCAAATAATATATACGCCAATCTCAATTTTCGCTACTTACACTGTTATATTATGGTGTGTTATATATTGTAAACTGTAAATCCACAAGACTAACATTAATTACAAATTATTTTGTGTCTTTTTAAATTCATTAATCAAAGATCAGTTGTATGTCTCGTCTATTCTAAGGTCGTCGCCACGTATACTGCCGTGCTAACTAAAAAGGACGCATCTCTCATAGAACTACTATAAGAGATGCGTCTTTTTAACTTAGCACTGCAGTATATGACACCTCTATAGAGATATAGTTCAGGCCTCCATACATTACCGTAGGTTATATTCGTAAGGCTGCTTAGTGCTTATCATCGGGCAACCCGTATGCTTGTGACACTTTTACGTTCTTAGAATTTTACGGTCATTGTAATGTAAAAAAACTGATACTTGTGTTTCCCGCAGATATCACTATATACAAATATTTCAGACCCGTACTATGACTACCAGTTAATCGCGATAATAATCCCAAGTTACATAAGCCAACTAACTATGTCGCTCGCAACAATATGCCAGAACAACTGCGTTATTGGAGTTAAATTACTGCATACATAACACTGTGATCTCTGTACGATGACTGCGGTTTATTTTAAAGAAAATTCACGACTCCGCTTAGTTTGGCCGAGGGAACTATTTCCAGTGGATTTTATTATCGCAATGTCCTTTCTCTGCCCCAGCCGTCTGCGATCAAAGCTTTTGCACTAAACTTTATGGCTTTAACTGCGAGTTGAAATGGAATTACTATCTCATTGCTTGGGACATGAGATTTTTTATTTTAAATCCATATAATTGCAAAGTGAAGTGGTATTGGCGTTTATTTGAATAGTTTTATTTATTTCGCCTTAAAAACACACGTCAAGCCAGCATGGTGCTGCGTTATATATAATTTATTAGCGGCTAACGGTGCGTCCGCGTCACCATCCACAATTTGCATACGCAACGGCACATGACCCCAATGTATTGCGACAGAGTCCTATCTCCACGATATCCCTGTATGATATGCGACCTTACTACTAATATCATTTCGCCCCTGCTTACTAAAATAACCGACTTGGTTCAACAATTATGTAGATCTCTAAAACTGTTTTCTAGTAGAACGTAGTACAGTCAAGGGCATTAATATATATACACTTCTCCATACTGATCCCTTACAAATGTGTCTATATATTAATGCACTCGACTGTACGTATTAGATTTTAAGGTGCATTTAGACCAAACGAGCATGCGCTCATTCTTTCCCCCACTCTACGAAATCAACGAATTTTGATGAAATCACGTTTTGTGTAACAATCTAATTCGGTAGAGTGGGGGTAGAATGAGCGAATGCTCGTTTAGTCTAAATCCACCTTTACGCACTACTTAAACTTGAAGTCTATATTTAGTTCATAAAATGAAATATAAAAAAATGCTTTCAACCCGAGAATGATGAAAAATTATCATTAGAATAATACATAGTATTTAAAGATAACTGGCCAAGTGCGAGTCGAACTCGGATTTTGTCCTTAGTCCTTATGTATATCAGTATACACAACGGATATTGATTCGGATTCTTTTTAGCAATTACTTCACCTCGCCCTATTTGACATACTACACATTTTTCTAAGGATAAAAAGCCAAGAGCACAAACCTGCGACATCGATATTGACTGGACATGTATCGCACAATAAGAACAATGATAGAATTGTGTTTGGGAGGGCACTCACACCAACTCTACCGCTTTATACATCGTGTATATATTTAGAAATCTGTTAGAAAGTGTATCTTATGTCTTTAGAAGAAAGTCTTTAACGGAATCATGTTTCAATTGGACATATGGCTGGTATAGTAAGGCGGTAACACGATGACGTCATTGTTCCGTTGTAATCAATCTTTGTAATTGGCATGATGACAGTAATAAAAAATCAAAGAAGTAATGGTTCCACTAATAAAACAATGTTAAAATGTTTCTAAAAATATACACAATTTCAGTATAAATAGTAGGATGAATGATATTTTCAATAAAATAAAAGCGTGAAATTCTCCAATCGGCCATGTTGACTGAAACGCCAATGAGAGCGACACAAGGAGTGACGTCATCACTTCTTGAAAAAACATGCCCTGTTCATAAAAAAATCTGTGGTTCTGTGATTTTTTTACATGACAATTTACAGATTCTACGTACATTTTGCTAGCATATACATAGGATATTTTATAACTATGATGTGGCAACACTGGGCACGGCGGCGCGGCGTTGTCAATAGTAGTTTGAAGTTTTGAAGTAATTGAAGTTTACAGATTGTACTTACGCATTTCGACTTTCGACAGATTTTTCCTTATATAATTTATTTTCAATCAAACAAGTAAAGGATCAACAATGGAACCAGGGTTCATTAGAGCTGATAGCGCTAACTTACCCCGAGTTGATGTTATGATGTTGGGAGCTTTTCTAGGGTCAAATAAAGACTTCTGTTCAGCCGAATATCGGAATGTTAAAACTTCCATGTAAGTATTTTAAAATGTTATCCATAAAATATGTTAAAGTTTTCTCATTAAATAATTTTATCTCATTCAAAAATGCCCTGTATATGTATGTATACTTATTATTATCTTTCTTTTAGATCCTCCAGGCCGTCTTATGGCGACGATGCAGTTAGCTATGTGCAGCTTAAGCGTGATGGCAACCTGTGCATAGTTAAATCTAAAATCTGCCCCGAACACAAGGTCCATGCGAAACTCTACGAGGTCATATTAATAGTGGATGAAGTGGATGAAGAAATAAAATCAGTGCAATGCTGCTGCGTTGGTTCCAAAGGTGGTTGCAAACATACTATTGCCTTTCTCATGTGGGTCCATCGTAGGAGTGAGGAGCCTTCTTGTACGGAAGTGGAATCATACTGGAAGAAGTCAAAATTATCCAGAGTTGGAACCACATTGAAATATATTACAGCTAAAGAGCTCTCTGGGGGTAAGCCTAGTTTGCCATCTAATAACAGTGTACTTGAAAAGTTTCTTATAGAAGGAAAAAGAAGAAAACTAAATAACTGTGAAATCTTAAAGTATCAAAAAGACTACATTGTGGACAATGACAGCATAGATAGATTGTCCATGCACAAATTGGTGCATAAATATAAAGAAAAGTCATCTGATACTTTTTTGCTAAAAGTAATATTAACCGATGAGGGAGTTTGGGTTCGGATCCCGACCGGGTAGGACGCGTCCCTGGTGCACTTTCGAGCGTCCCGAAAACAAAAACAAAAAAGGCAAAGCACAAGTGCTTTGTTTTTTGTCGTGTATAGTGTTGTGATTTGTGATGTCAAGGTTCTGCCGCGAGCAATTATGAACCTTAACGCGTTGGTTTAAGGTCGGCGAGTCAGCGACAAAATTTGCATTAGTGTGGCGAAGACCATCGGTCATCACGATACACTGCATTCCGGGTGAGAGCTTTCCGATTACTCGTAAACGGGCAATGTACTTACTTGATGTACTTGCTTAATTGAGCCCTGGTTCCAACAGCTAGGCGGTCATTTTTGGAGTTCCCCATCATCGACAATGATGATTGTTTCTGATGCCGCTATTGCGGCGGGTACATGGGACGTTATGAAGTTGTTATCCCGAACGGCTGAATCGGGCGTATTTAATTCTCGTGTTCGTTTTTGCAGTCACGGTTCTGTATTCACTTTAAAAGTATATAGATGCCTAGTAATGCGGAGCGGAGCCCTTCGTGCGGGTTCCAACCTGCTGGAGCGATATTTTTGAAGAATGGTGAGAGATACGGCACACAAACTCAGCAGAGTATTGGATAGGTACCAGTTAAATCAGTCTGTTACATTACATATACATTATTTTACTATTCCTTAATTTGCTCATTTTTAATTTTTAGCGCATTCCATCCCTACAATTTTGGGCTGCCTACCTGAACTCTGAAGGGGTCTGAAGTGGCAAAGCCGAGCAATAAAATCTCGTCAACTAGCGGACCTTCTCGCAATTCGAACATGTGGTACACAGCAGGAAGGACCCAAAAGATGAAAACAAAAAACAATGCAAGCTTGGCCCGCTACTGACAAATACAGTTTAGCTGTAATGTAACAATAGATGAAGCTTATAATTAATCTCGGGTACGAATCGGCAATGGTTCGAGCCATCTTATACGAAATAAACTAACACATGGATATGGGCCGATACTTGGGCCTTAGGTAAAGATTACAAGGTCTTCTTTTGGAAAACAAAATTCCACAGGACATACGTGGGGACGGTTGAAATGAAGTTAAGTACTTCAAATTAAAATTGGATTTCACACTTTAAATAAATACTGCAAGTGAAAGTGAATTATTTTAATGGTTATTTCCATTATTTCCTGTTATGTGAACTTCTCTGTTGTGCTGTGATTATTTAAATAATATGGTTGTTATTATTTGCACTTACTGGGTGAACTTGTGCTTAGAGTTGGTGTTGTATTTATTGTTATTACGAAACACGAAAAAGCGAGCATTGAAAATCGAAACGCAAGCCATCTCGCCAGTACAATATACACAATGGTTCTGCCTCAAGAAAGAAGCGAAATATTTCTAATTGAAGTTTCAAGCTACGTTACAATAAACATCCACCAATTGTAGTGTTTAACGATGTCTTACTATTTGCTGTCGCATTTTAACTAAGGCTGTTTTATACCGGCCTGTTAGTGGGTTAGTGTGGTTGACGTGTAGTGTGTATTATCGTTTGGATCGTATTTCAGTAGTTTTTCATGTTAAAACTTTGTGGTGTAATACCTAATATCTAATGTGTGTGTGTATTCAGAGTCAAGTATAATGTCGTATTTTGTGTGTGAAGTCCTCAGTGTACCTGTTGTGATAGGTGAAATTGCGTCACTGCGTTAAAAATTATAGAAATGACAACAAAACATACGTCCTTTTAATCGATCTAGAAAAAGCTCTCAATACAGTTGATCTAAACGCACTAAGAGACATCCTAGGCAAATAGTTATATGCCAAATAGAATAGTTAAAGCAGCTATGAAATACACGATGTTCTGACAAGCGGTTCGAAATGCCAAAGTTGTCATACAAGGGAATCGTGTATGTATAAAAAAGTGCACTATATACTAGATGAAAAAGAATTACCAGGAGGATTAAATGCTTGGACATTTCCTAAGGCGCCTAAAACCTCACCTACTGGAAGCTGCACTTTGATACTAAGCCAAAACACAAAGTCGGAGGACCCACCTACACCTGGAACGACTATCACGGGACATAATTATTACACCAGAGACAGCTTAGAATGGCTCGAAATGGCAAAAGGTGAAGAAGAATTCAACAATGCTGTAAGAGAAATCTACAAAATAGAAGAAATGGACAGTAAGTCAGAGGAAGAAGAAGAATGAATGGCAATCGATGAACCAGATCGAAGATAACGACATCCCAAGAAGGGCCTCCACCGGTGCGACGTGCATCATTACATCAACGCTCTCCCTCAACGGCATAACCCTTCCTCCTATCTTCCTATATCGGCTTAAGGCTGCATAGTCGGTCGATTCTAAACATCCTACCCATCCCAGAGCGTGTCTACCTCTAAAAAAAAACCGCGTGCCCCCTGGTATGCCGGCTTGTCCGGAGCAGGCTTGTTCCTGGCTGGGTGTGGTGCCTATGTTCATGTTCATGTTCAAAAGTAATATTAACCGATGAGGATGTGTCAAGAGTTGAGAAAGAAACAAGGGCCCAATATCAGAATAAAATTTGGCATGAATTAAGATATGGTAGAGTGACAGCTTCTAGAGCTTATGAATTTAGTAGGTGTCAAACTAGTGATGGATCACTAATAGCATTGATCATGGGAGGAAAACTTCCAGACACTCCAGCTATGCAACGTGGAAGAATACTAGAAGAAAAGGTTAGAGATACCGTTAGCAAAGTCCTTGGCAAAAAAATTAAAATATGTGGATTGATGCTAAGCAAAGAGTATCCTATGATTGCTGGTTCTCCTGATGGGATATGTCAGGGAGGGATAATAGAAATTAAGTGCCCTGCAAGTCCCAAAAATTACAAAAAATATATACAAAACGAAAAACCAACTGCTAAGTTTTATGCACAAATGCAGCTACAGATGCATCTAACAGGGCTTCAAACAGGTTACTTTTGTGTAGCTGATAGTAACTTCAGTGTAAATAAAAAAGTGAAAATGGTAACTGTTACATATGATGAGAACTATGTTTTAGGTTTAATTAGAGTAATAGTTCCCTTATGGCAACAGAATATCTACCCATTATTATGTAAAGGTGCTTTCTAATTTATTAAAAAGATTTTTTAAACTATTGAAATTAAAAGGCTAAGAAATGATTTACTTGTTTCTCTGGTCCCGCAACTACACCTAATAGACCTGTGTTTATTTAATCAATTATTGACCCGTGTTTATTTGGTTATTTATAGTTTGACTTAAGTTTATCCAGCTTCCTGTGTACATGGGGTAAGCATATATGAACAGTGCTTGATTTTATCATGAAGGTCACAAATTTAAAAATATATGTTAAGTAATAAATAAAAGGCATTAAATGTACATGAAAGATCAATTTATTAAAAAATAATACAATATTTACACAGAAACCTATTATTGAGGTTGTCTTTTTACCTGAGTTATAATTTCAATGTATCAGGAAAATTACATTCAGTATCATTTATACCCACGAAATTTTCATGTCAACGAGGCACAGAGCCACAAAAATATGATACTATTGTACAAGATAAGCCGCTCAATGTATGTGAATCATCTTTGCAACATGGGGACTTGGGAACTATAGAAGAGAGTAGCATGCTTGAAGAAAGTCCACAAAGTTATTAGGTAAAAGTCAGAACAGAAACTAAGATAGCCAACTTCAAACAATATGAATTGTAATTTTTTCACACTTCTATTTAATAAGAGAGTCTTGCAAATTTATCAAACCACATGCTATAGTCACCACATCATCAAGAACTTTGACCAAACTTAAATTAAGACAGGCATGTGGTTTTAACATATTAAACTCCCTCAAACGTCTTATTACACGTTCAATGTGTATCCTAAGGCTAGCTATTTGTTTTGTTGCCTTGGCATCTGCTTTAGACATTGTAGTCCCTGACGTGACACTTGGAGGCCGTACTAGACGTACCCCCATCTGTCTTAAATACAGTTCAACATGCTTGAAACCGCGGTCAGCCATCACAATCATGCCAGGTTCTAGGCCTTTCACAAAGTCGCAGGTTTCAACAACACATGTGTCTGTTATACGCCCTGAATATCCAGGGGAAATATAATTAACTAATCCATTGGGCGTACAAGATATCAGATATTTTATTGTGTTTCCTTTTTTATATTCTGACCAAGAACTAGCCTGTGCAACTGCTTGTGTAGATTTCTGAATTTCAATTTCCATACAATCAAGTATGCAGGCAATATCATTATATTTATGCCGAAAGGCCATAGGTAAGGTTCCTTTAATGAGTTCGGTGTCTAATTTGACAATGAAGGGGCGGAGAAAACTGGCCAAAATAGGCACATTTCTGGCAAAAATTTTGCTAGCATATGTGCCATCTATTCCAAAATCATAGCCAATTTCACGAAATGAAATGTTTGATCTTATTTTTCTAAGACACAGTAGTATGTGTTCAATAGGGATATTTGTTTCTTCCTGCAACATCTGAATTAAATAGTAACAATCTTTAGGAACTCCGAGGTAGGCTCGTGGATCTCTCTGTATTTTTATTAAGGTACATTCCAAAATCATGGCATCCTGTTGATTTTTATCATACTCCATCAACTCACTGCAATCCGAAGACGTTACCTTGAAAGAGCTTGTGGATAGTAATGACTCTGAGCGAGGCAGAGAAGGAGTACAGGTCACATCACTATCAGATTTCTCAAAAACTGTTTTCAACTCGCATGGTGTATGACTTGGTTTGGATGGCGTATTGTCCATACAAGTATTGGTTGTAAATGGCGAGGTGGAGATTGATTGTGTGTGTGGACTTATAGATGTTGTCTGGTTCATTACTGTTATAACTTGAGATTGGGTAGCTTTACTTCTGTATTTTTTTTCTCAAAGATACTTGAATACTTTTATCTTTCAGTGGACCTGTAAAAAATAAATAATCTTATATTATTGATCTAAATAAAAAGCCCCTAAATATAGATAATAACAAAAAATGGATAACATTAACCACCAAAGGTTTCAATTTCAATAAAAACCATTTGCAATTGCAGCAAAACACTAGTATTTTAATAATAAAAATAAAACTAACTCAATTACTTCTCTATTACATGGCAATATTTAAACTTTTCTTTTAGATTTTAAGGGAACATGAAATGCAAATTTATAAAAGTCTTGAAAAAAATTGTACCTGTAGATGAAATTTCTTTAGAATCAAAAGGTTCTTCAAACATGCTACTCTCTTCCATAGTGTCCCCAAGTTGCAAAGATGATTTACATTCATTGAGCAGCTTATCTTGTACTTGTTGTTTTTGTGGCTCTGTGTCTCGTTGACATGAAAATTTCGTGGGTATACATCCGGTTTTCATAAGAACTTTCGGCACTGACCCCATTATATGATACTGCATGTAATTCTCCATATCTTGCGGCAGCTGAAAAGAATAAATATTTAGTAACCTAATACATTGAAATTATGACTCCGGTAAAAAGACAACCTCAATAAATGGTTTCTGTAAGTATTATATTTCAAAACAAATATTTTCGAGTCACGGTATCTTATTCTATCAGTAGGTAATACTTACATCAAAGTGATCTTCACAAAACCAAATTGACGAAGTGGTAACTAGACTCGTTGGATCTCGGTTTGCAAGTGTTAACCATTTTTCTCGAGTTGTTATATTATTAGGAACGTAAATAAACAACTTGTTAGGTGTCTTATAAGTTGTGTTTTTGCACAACGGGACCGCACACCACTTATAGACCTTGGAATTCATTGGAGCAATCTCAATTTTCGGCAACAAATTGAACAAATAGCAATCACAGCAAAACTTTTACTAAAGTGAAATACTTCATAAAAATCCGTTGACTTGACAAATGACAAGTTTACAACTTAGTGATGCCCATTGCCCATTGCAAAATTTCCGATACGATCGACTCGCTTTGACTCGATTCTTCGGCCACAAGAATAAATCTAATAGTAGATTATTCAATATAACAAAGCTAGAAGATAAAATATTAAATGCAAGAGTTATGTGTCGATTTCTCGCTAGAATTTTCGTAGTTTATGTACATTTCTTTATTTTAATCAATGAAGTTACCGACGCATCGATTTCGATAAATCGATTCTGAGAAATTGAAAATTTTCGAGTAACCGGTTTCCTTCCTTTAAATACATCCCTGCAATTTGAACAAAAGGAGTGACGTCACAAACGAACGCCATGACACTCGCGGCCGTTTTCGCGCGAGATTCAAATTTGTGACAAAAAAATGCAAATATTTATGTTAAAACTCACTTGTGTAGCTGAAATATTGTGTTTTTCGGAACAAATAGGAGTGTACCAATAATAATAAAATGGTTTTAAAAAACTGTCATCATGCCAATTGATTGTGGTGATTTGTTGAGTGTTTTCTAATGCCGTATCTTCATTAATACTCGTAGATCTTCTATGAATACCAATCATACTACGCATACTGTGCATAGATAGCTAGTCAAAAGTCAAAGATGCTTTATATCATACATTTCTTATTATTATTATTTTGTAAGTTTTTTTATTATTTTAGTCCTCGTGGACAGGCGAAAGCACAAAGCCATACTACCTTGTTTAAGTGAGTATTCCTAGTAGTAGTAAGCCTAACAACTAGCAATGCCTGACCCACGAAAAAGTTTGAAAACGCGGCGGGATATACATGTATTTAAATTATTTAATATTTTTTTACATACATACAGGTACCCATGTTTTTGCACAAGCGTTTTAAAAACAAAATAATTACGTTTTGTTTTTAAATAAGTAATAGAAATAGTAGAGCCTACATGTACCTAATGTAAGTAATATCTCTAATAGGAACAAATCAAAGGGTATATTATATAATACACAAATCTGTATAAACTGGTATCACTTCAATCTAATAATATAAAATAACATCGTCGTATGTACACACTTTTATCACTTCAGTTTAAAACGACCTCAAAATAATAAGTAAACACCAAATTCTATTCTAATATATGTCGACGTCATACGAAGACGTGGAGGCGTGTCGAGACAAGCGTTTCATTAACTGATATGTATCTTATTTCTATAGATATAAGATCCATATGTTAATACGGACTTACGAACATTCAGAAGGTATTATTATGCTAATTCAATAAGTGGCTTCTTTGTTACGCAATGTGTTACAGACTGCTAAGCTCATGTCGTATCGATATATTATTATAATTGTTTAAAAAGTCCTCATGTCTTTATTTTCTTTTTTTACTACAAAGGTAGCAAACAAGTTAACGGCCCGCCTGGTGATAAGCAGTTAATGTAGCTTATGGAGTCCCGCAAGTCAACATGACTGCGCATATGACCGCGTATCATCTTTGACAAATTCAAATAGAATTTTGCCAATTAAAACTTTGATGATGAACGAATCACAACTATTTTTAACTAGCCGGTTAAGTTAGTAAATGGATTAAGCGCAGATTTTTCAAAGCTCAGTTAAAATTATTACCATTCTTATCTCAGGTCATCAGTCAAAATAGAAGAGCTAACATTTACTGGACAGGGTTCTTAGACAAGTTGCCAATCGCTAACGCTTAATAGTCAATCGTAAACGAAACGCAGCTGACTGTCTTTGTCGCACTAATATGAAAGAGTGACAGAGAGGGAAAACTGCGATACGCTACTAAACGTTAGCGATTGGCCACTCAGCTAAGCATCCAGATACTGTTAACTGGGGATTGAAAAATCAGTACTAAGACCTTATTCATAAACGTCTGCTAACTTAACAAGCCGCTAATAATTGTTCGTCCCTTTTGATCTTATGGACACATTGTTAAGACCGAAAGGGAACAATTATTAGCGGCTTGTTAAGTTAGCAGACGTTTATGAAAAGGGGGTAAGTATAGGTATATAAGGTTAATGTAAAAAAATATAACCGAGTTGACTTGACTGAAGAATTTTAAAAGAAGGTGACACTTGTCAACAAAATTTCAGGACCGTTTTTGAAAGACAATTCTGTATGGCATGCGACTTCCATGTTTTATTTGTCCTGCATACAAATTAAATGAAAAAAACTTCATACATACCCGTGTAATGTAGAATATCGGTTATCGCGCAGCCTTGACATTGATATTATTCATTACGTCTCCTTAATAACTGTATCCGCTTCATCTTCTGTCTTCGGAAATATGATCATGTGTCCTCATTTCGCACACAGCTCTGCTGGCCCCCTATTCGTCACAGGCGTAATACTCGCATGCTCTGCACCCTTTACTCCATTATCAATGACCCAAATGCCCCTGAATATCTTAAATCTTTCTTTCATTTTTATGGTGTCTCTCGTGACCGTGAGCTTCGCTCAACCGGCAACCTCTCTCTTTCTATCCCAGTTCATCGTACGGGCTTTATGTCCAACTCATTTGCCATTCAGGTGGCCCGCCTTTGGAACGGTTTACCTTTTAATATTAGGAAAGCACCGAGCAAGTATGATTTTAAAAAATCTGTGCGTGATTTCTTTTCTGGCAGCTCTAAGAATGATTAGGTATCTGTCTGACAAGTCGTATATTATATGTATATAATATGTATTTATGTGTAGGTATATATATTAATATTGTATGTATATATTTATGTATGTATGTCATAGGTATGTAGGTATTAATAGCTTACTACGTGTTTCCAAATGCACCGCCTACAATCTTTTCTGCTTTGCCTTAAGGTTGACTGGTAGAGAATGCCTCATAGCATTAAGTTCGCCTTTTGTACATTAAGCTGTTCTTTTGTGCAATAAAGTCTAAATAAATAAATAAATAAATAAAATTATCTTATTGATGTTTATTTGATTGAGTACATGTTTGTGTTCGAGCGAGTAATCAATCTTTTATTGTTTTTCGGGCTTGTAATCGATTGATTGGTTCTTTAGCTGTCTTCCAAGCTAATCCAGGAAATTGATAAATACCACAAATACGAGTATGGTTAACAAGTTCAGTTAATGTCCTACATGTGAGGAAACGACTAACCTGTATCTACTAGGACCTGAATGCTTACCGCAAACCAAGATCGACATGTTGCCCCTGCAAATTCATACGTAAGTGTGATAGGGAGGCAAGTCAGACAAGACGTCGTTGGTGGTTGGCGGTAGCAGTCCTGTAGGTCTACCGTGAACTTCACGCAAACTTCCATCCGTCTTTGTTACCCTAATGGTGATTTGGTTGGGGTGACAGAGAAATGCTCGAAGTTTACGAATTTTGAAGTTCACGGTGGTAGGTAATCGTAGTCCCACCAAAAGTAATAAATAATAATAAATAAATAATAAATATCTAGGGACATCTTACACAAATCAACCTAGTCCCACGGTAAGCTCAATTAAGGCTTGTGTTGTGGGTACCAGGCGACGATATATATAATAGATAGATACGTATAGATACTTAGATACATACACAACCATGACCAAGGAACAAACATTTGTGATAAATAAATACACAAAGAATGCCCTCGCCGGGATTTGAACCCGGAACCTCCAGCTTCGTAGGCAGGGTCACTACCAACTAGGCTACAGAGGCCTAAAAGTAAAAGTGAGTAAGCGATGGGCTATCGTCAATAAAAAGCATTACCTTGTCTGTTTTTATACTGCCTATAGCTCGTCGATAACTCGCTTTTGGTGCACTCGATTTGTAAATTCTGTCCATGTCGTTCAGATCCTCGTATGTATAGTGACGATTTTAGTAGAAAAACAATTTATTTCATAAAATACACTGACGTGAGAACAAAATTATCTAGACTAAAATTAAATAATAAAATTCTGTTGGGGTCTCTATGGTTTTCAGTGAATGGTGACGATTTTGATCCTTCTGCTTTGGGCTTACGATCTGTAATGTATAAATATCATTTCCTAAATGACGGTACATGTAAATCAATAACTGTCGATGGCGATCAGTGAAGCGAGTGCAATAAATATTCCGAG